>JAUZNJ010024330.1:0-16854 GCA_034780135.1 Jordanella pulchra | reverse complement strand
ATGCAATCAGCTGGTTTTCCTTAGATAGAAAACTTTTAACTAATCTGACTGTGTGATTTGAATGAATTGTCTTTGTAGTGCCTTGAGATGACGTGTTGTGAATTGGTGCTATATAAATAAACTGAACTGAATTAAATTTAAGTGATTTTGCATGCAAATGGAGCAACTGTTTAGATCTTAATAATATACAACGGCAATATTAGAGAAGTAAATCAGAATAAAACCAAAGATTTATAGTCTTTTGAGCTCAGGGTGATTCTGCATCTCTTAATGCTTCTATCTCATGGGCGTAAATTGTGAAGTGCCTTGAGATGACATGTGTTGTGATTTGGCGCTATAGAAATAAACTGAATTGAATTGGACATGTAGTATATAGACACACACATACCTAACCACACAGCATCTCTTATCCTCATCTCCCAATTCAATTCTCAAGCAAAGACTGTCAAGTCCAATTGGAGTCCCAAGTCAAGACAAGTAGCTTTGAATTTTGCGTTCTTTCGTGTCTTCAATATCTAAGTTGAATTTTACATTTCATTTAAATAAGATACAATTTATTCATTTTAAACCAGAATGTATCTCAACACGTGTTTAAACATGTGCAACTCAATCGTTAATTAAACAAAGGAAGCTAAAGTTGGCTATGTCATTAAAAGCACAGTACCGCCTACCCTTGTTTTATTACTTCAGATTTTAGAAGGATGTGCAAGTTTTTGTATTTCTGTCTGGGATTGTCTGGGATTATCTGGGATTCCTACGTTTTCTGCATATAGCATTTCATTTTCTGTTAAATTAATTAGATTTTAGAAATATCTTTGACCCAGTCAGCTTTACGTTTCATCTTGTTCCAAGCCTGAAAATAGCAGCAAAAACACAGAAAAACCCGGCATGCAGAGGAGCGCAGCATCTGTTTATTTTGTCTGCTGTCAGTGAGAGACGGGGAGCAAGTGTTGCAAATCCGCAAACCAAAAAAAAAAGAACCAACAAAAAAAACACAACAAGACTTTCACTGCTGTGTCTCATAACAAGAGGCATGTCTTCAGTGGAGCAGAAAGAAGCATGTTGGTTTAGTAGATAAGTGATCCGTGTTCTGCTGCCAAACCTAAACAAATTCCATTTCAGACAGCTCACCTCCATGGCCTGTCTGTATCTCCTCCTCTATCTCAGCTGACGGCTCCAGGGCATTCGGGAAGGGGGGTGGGGGGGCTTTATTCAGCCTCTTATTTTACTCAAATGGAAACAAACCAGTTGCAGAACTGAATGAAAAAACAAACGTAGCTTCCAGAGGTGTTCGTGCTTCTTTATTTCTCTAATAGATCACAGTCTGTTTCCTGCTACCATTAATGAAAAATTCGGTATTTTACAAAAAATCAAAAACAGTGACTGATTTACTTAGCCATATAAATCTCCATACTTTATATATAAGCCTGCTTCCTTATAGATATAAAAAAAATCCCCTCTTTATCCAGCCAAAACATAGCTTTGATCTTATTTTTAGAACGATATTGAGCCGGTGCAGTAAGGCAATTGTACTTCATAAGACTTTGAAGAAGTGTTACCAAGTGCAATTGTCGTATTGCACTTATTTTGAGTACAATTGTATCAAAAGAAGAATTATAATCCTTATTATTTTCTGCAAAGCAAGATCTACAGGAATTTTGGCTCGATTTATCAATAAGACTTGGTTAAAAAGACAGTTTTTGCTCTGAATACTACTTGCCTGCCAAGAGGCAGCAAAGTTACACATTGAACAGAAATAGATTTACATTACATTACAATGACAAGTTCAAAGGAAAGGCATATCAAGTAAAACAATTACAGAAAACTGCGTCAAATTCTCTCATTGTCAACTTAAAAGGAGTTAATAGGAGTGAATCTGTGGACTGTACTGCAACACTTTTTATGTGGATATTAGTCTAGAACAGGGTTCTTCAACGTGCAGCTCTAGAGCCATAAATAGGTCTCTGGACTTGAACAAGTTTGGCAAAAATTATAAGGACTTAACTAATAGCTTTAAATGTAAAATAGGTATAACAAATAAAGGTTTTAGCTGTTTTTTCAAGAAATTGTTGCATTAAATGTCCCTGAAGAAGGAACCCGCCGTATTGTTTTAGATTAGATTTCCATGTCATTAGGTCGATGTAACTGTCCAAAACTATCAACGTCCTATAGAAGAAAATACATACATAGTTTTTCTTTTTTTGGGAAAATGTTGTTTTTCTTTTACTTTTTAAACCTTGAAGTAAAAATAAAATGATTATCTAAAGATGAGAGAAGCAAATGTTTACGAATAGTCATAGGTTTTCTTTTTTACAAAAAGGCTGAGGAAAAGCTTTGGTTCAAACAAGTTTTGATTAGTTGGACTGAATGCAAAAATGGCTCCATGGGTTGAAAGGTACCAGACCTCAGGTCTAGACTTTGAATGGGCCTTTCTAGCAGATTAATGTTATATGACCCAAATCTTTCTGCTTTAACTCTGGCTTTAGATTTAGTGTTGTTCAATGGATAAAGGTGAACCTCGGTCACAGTCTCCTTTCTTCCAAGGATGGCCCTGTGTGTAGCTTGATCCATCTTCTCCCCAGTCTCCTCATCCCTGCTGATGAAAAGCATTCCCACACCATGAAGCATCCTCTCCAATTTATAAAGCTCGTGAAGGAGGCTTCAGTGTGGTTTGCTGTGTTACCTTTACTCCATATAGGCCACAAAGTTCTGTTTAGGTCTCATCTAAGCAGAGTGCCTTGTGCCACAGGTTTGCTGTGGCACAATTTAAAGGGGACACTTCCAAGAATCTCCTGTTGCATCTCCTGCACAAAGGAGAGATTTGTATAATGTAAATATTCATCTCAACAGATCTTCCTACCTGCAGTGTGGATCTCTGCTGCTCCTCCAGAGCTAACGTGTTTAATAAGCATATCTGAGAACCTGAAAATTCAGCCAGACAAAACAGTGCAAATAAAATATTTTATTGAGAACTAAGTTCAGAAACAAGTAGGAAACCTCTGGTGGGAGGGTGTAAGGTTAGTGTCTTGGTAAAAACCTTATAGGGTGGCCAACGGGTACAAACGCAGCATAAATACAGGATTTCAAAGCAAACTTAAAAAAGGTCCTACAAACTCAAAACAATGACCAGACGTGCAAAGATTGATAGGTGCCAAACCTAGTTTAGGATCAGTCGACACTAGTCATACTGTACGAACTGAAATATGAACAAGCAAAACATCCATATTTTCCAAATAAATCAGAGAAGACAGAATAGATTATCACAAAGCCCTTGGTAATAAACATTTACAAACATATTTATCAATGTTGTCTAAAATGGTTATGATTCTGCGTAACATATAAATTAAATGGACTGATCAGTGTTTCTTTATTTCTAATTTTATAAAAGACTCCTTAGTAACTGCAGAGACTAAATTTCTCCTCTCCATATACCAATAAATCTAGCTCTAAAAGAAGGATGAGTTCTATTTTTGTTGTATTTAACATTAGTATATTAATATAAATATTTAAATAAGTACTATACTTTTTTGTATCAGTTTATGATTAATACACTAAGAAGTGAAAATCAAATTACTTGGAACATTCCACCTGAGAGTATCACTGCTGCCACCCTCTGGTTTAGAGGGGAACTGCTTGTGGTGATTTATGTCCACTTGGGAACAACAAATCACCTGGTAGGCACCCCTGCCCCCCTTCTAGATCCACCCCTGTATCTTGGACCTTCTAAGAACAGCTATAGTCGTACTGGAATGAAATATAAAACAGGAAAAAAAATTTTTACACAGAGGGGGGGCTCTTTACAAAATAAAATGGTTTTTGCACCGTGTTATCTAAGAGTATTTCAGAAAGGGGGTCTGAAGAAAAATTGAAAAATAAATTGTGAAGACGTGTATATGTTTTTCTTTTCCCTACACCACTTTGCAAAATTTTGTTTAGCATCTTATGGAAAATTATATTAGCTATATTAACGTTTGTGGGCATAATTTTACAAAATATGCAAACGTTTTAGCTGTAAGAGTCATTTGTTTGGACATTGTAACTCATAATAAGGCCCCTGTGTGAGTTATTAAAGGAAAAAAAAGAAGCACATGATGAGGATGGTCACCAATGCCAGTGGGAAAAGCCTTGATGCTGACGAGTTAGGAAAGAAAGAGAGAAGGAGGTTTCTCTATTTGAGCATTCCCTGCCGTCTGGCACCATTTAATTGTGTCTTAGCATGAGCTTTTCCAAAAGTGGTTTTAAAAGAAACAATAATGTCTCTTTGTTCTAATCTTTGTGGTTCTTTTTGCATTAAATCCCACTGGGCTTAGTAACTTAACTGTAAAATAAATGATTGGTTTGTTAACAGAATCCTTTCAAATAATTGAATAATTTTCCTTAAAGTAAAATATGTTTCAAATACTCTTGTGTTAGTGAAAAACAGAATATAGAGGGTGTGGTTGTTTCTTCTCAATCATAACATTTTAACTTGATTATGTCCATGTTGGAGCTGAATTTTTTGTTTTAGTTGCAAGTAGCACTGCCTCATAGAAAGAAAGTACTGAATCCAAACCGACCTGAGTCTCTCTGTGTGGAGCTCACATGTTCCTCGTGTACATGTGTGGGTTTTTTCTTGTTCCTTTGGCTTCCCTCAGTGCATGCATGATAGTCAGTTTTCTCTCTGAATTTGTCTTGGGTGAGTGTAAAATTGTCTCTCCTGTGGTGTTTGTGGTGCTGCTGTGACGGACTGGTTTAGCCTCGTCACTAACCGACCGACACATTCTAGAAATCTCTCTTACAGCCGTAAAGACAAAGACACAGTTGAAGGAAATGTGGGGATCTGTTTACCTCTGGACCAAACCAGTGACAGTCTTCTTGTTTCTGCAGACTTCTGATCACCAAAGAGTTGATCCACTAGGGTCATGGATGGATTTTGTCAAAAGACCTGTTGGAAACTTCCCTGGAAAGTGTCGCAAACGCAAAAGACCTCTGGTAAACAAAAAATAACTTTTTAGTGCCTTCAAGAAATATATTTTTTTCACTGATTTTCTGCACATAACACTAGTTTATGTAATTTATTTCAAAGCAACACTTTTTTTTCTCCTCCACCAGCCTGGACCACCAGGGCCTCCTGGTCCTCCGGGCCCTCGAGGACCTCCTGGCTCTCCAGGGGCTGAAGTGACCCAGGATGTTCTTCTGCAGGAATTCAAAGAGATGATTAAAGGTAAACATGACTAATATAGAGTCAAGAGAAAGCAAACGACTGCAACTGGTTGAGTAGGATTTAAGAGGAAAAGTAGCAGTAAGGCGTTACTGATGACTTACAGTTGATTGACTGATGGCCCTGATAAATTTGCTGGATGTCAGTCAATACAATGCCTATCATATTATCAGCTATGATTCAACAGAAGCAACTTTTGTTTCACATTAATCCAGGCAAACAATTAGACGGCATCAGGCAGAATCAGGTCATTTGAGCATCTTCCCTGGATTTAACCTCACAGCCAGTTCATTCTTAGCTTATACACTACTCAGAAAAATAGCAAAAAACCCAAGAGCTCAATATCAGACTTTATAGGTCTCAATTAGGCTGCTTAATATATAATTATTGTTTAAAGAAGGGACCAAGTTTTGCTGCACAGCTTAGGTTTGAAAAGCTGCATTTAATTAAACCAACAGAGATCCTGTAAAATATTCAGAGGTGGATAGAGTGCCCAAAGATTTAAATCAATAAGGACATTTATTGTTACTCAAGTTAAACTGGAAAGCAGTCAGTGAAGTAATTAATAAGGTAAAAGAGTAAAAGGAAACCGCGGTATTTCAAAGTTTTTTGACAAATACAAATAAATAGCATGATTACAAACACTAGAAACACTTTTTAGATCTGATTTTTTAACTTATAAATTTAATTTTTACAGTAGGTAATGCACATGTGTTGAGAAACGATAAAGAACCACCAGCATTATCATATCGACCATTTACTCTAATTTTATCTGATCTTCAAATAGCTCAAGTTACTTGAGGTGGGTACAGTAACTGAAACATTTAAATAAGAGTAAGGATGCTCTTACAAGATGATTTTATAAGTAAAAAGTATAATTAAGTCTTCTAAGTACATTTTTTTTCTAAAAGTTACTCAAATAAATGTAATATTTACTTTACAGGCCAGACTAAAAACAGTGCTGTTTGATCATAAGGGTTAGAAACAAACAAAAAACAAACTAAATTCATAGCTATATAATTTCTACTATTGAGCATGGTGGTGGAGCCATGTTGATGAGGGCTTGTTTTGAAGCCAATGCAATCCTGAGTTGACTGAGTCCTTTCTATACCGAAAGTGTTTTAGAGTCTAATGTGAAGCCGCCTGGCCAGCATCTTGTAACTCACTATCATTAGTTCATCCAGAGGACAATCATCCCAATCATAGCCACAAATCTACAACAGTGTGACTGAATGGAAAAAGGATTAAGGTGCTGAAATGGCCCAGACAAAGACCAGAGCTCAACATGACTGAAATGCTGTGGAGGAACATTAAACAACAGCCAAAGGAAACTACAAGCTTCTCGGTCATGTTGCATTTTTAAACTTTCACACAAATTGGCCGACATCTTTATTGAATGAAAAATCTGAAATCTTCCTTGTGCGTTTCTTTGTTTTACAATTGAGGTTGCATAATGTACTGATATGTAAAAAAAAAAAAAGTTTTATGACAGAAAGACGGAGGGAAAGGGAAAACGGGCAGTTTTTTTCAGCTGGCTGAAAAAAAAGATAATAACGATGCTGTGATGGCCTAGTCAAAGTTTATACATCACATCTATTTAAATAGTGTGGTGGGACCATAAGGAAACTGTACATAAATGAATAAAATGAAACAGCTTTTTCATAAAACGTCAGCTGAAACACCTTCCTAACAAAAATAACAAATATTCATAGACAAAGTTGCCAATTCAACTTATTGCAGCTGTAGGTGGCTCCACAAGCGGTTGGATGTGAAAAAACGAAAAAAGGTTTTGAGAGTAAGTTTGCAGTTTTTTCAGTTTTTCTTTCAAATGATTTATATTTCATATTTAACTTGGTCACATTTTATGTTATTTTTAATGTTTCCCTTTTTTACAGACTTTTTATAGAAACAATCATATATATGTATATATATAATTTCTGTTTTTCAGATGTTGTAACTTGTACAACTTCTATTCGTTTCTAATTGCATTGTACAGATCACATTCTCACCCAAACCTGCCCCAAGAAGTAAAGAGAATGTGATCTTTAAAATGTATTTTGGCAAGAATTCAATCTGTAAAACTTAATTTGAAAAAAAAAATATAAAGTTGAAAAAAGTGAAAAGAAAAATATAAAATAAGAAAAATAAAAAAAATACATAAAATGTAAAATCTGCACAAACAGACAAACACAAAAAATCAGAAAAAAACAATAAAAAAAATGTTAGAAGAAAGCAAAGTTATCCTTAAAACCTTTTTGTAAATAAAAAGTTTTTCTAGATGTCATTCAGGATTTTTTTTCAAATTTTAAATTACAAAATGTGTTCTCTGCTTGCAACAATAATATATAGACAGATTCTCTTTCTCATGAAAGTACGTTTCTCAGCTTTATTTCTGATTTCAGTAGCTATTCGCCCTGCCTTTTTTTGAAAGGACCTTTTAAATATTACATGATAAACAATAGTTACACTTCTTATTGTTGTTCTCTTAGAACATTAAGCAAGTAAAGTTGAATGTTGGTAGTGAAGGAGTTTTGGCTGTGTTCCCCTCAGAGGCGACAGAGAGGAGGGCAGCAGCACTCGACAGGCAAACGAGCCCTAGCCAGCAACCTACAGCCCTCCTAACGCTGGAGGGAACGGCCCCCTACCGCCGAATACAAGAAGCTTTCCACTGTAAGCTCAAGGGACCTGTGGTGGTGGACAAGAAAACTTTGGTGGAGCTCCAGAATTTTCAGACAGTGAGTTTGTTTCAAACCAAGCAAATGTTTTTGAATCAGTCCAGCTCTGTTACCCAACTTCAAGAACTAAAGTTGTGCCTACTCCTTCTCTACACTGTTATTTGCTTTGTTTTTCTGTCCTAGCTGTGAAAGAGGGAGCATTTGGTCATTGCTTATTTTGGATGCCCCCCTCCCTTCCACCCCCCACACGGTAAATGGCACTGGCAAAGCATGCAGTGCCATTCTAAGACTCTGACTGCCTCTTTGGTCAAAAATATTCCCCCTTTTCAAAGCTACACATCACTCCCAGGGCAGCACACAAAGGGCACTCTGTCTCTGAATTGGAATAATGTGTGGAGGACAGAAATAGAGACTGTTAGAGGAGGCATGCTTCAGTAGAAGAACTATGGCCTGTTAGGATGGGCAGACATACTGTAGCTGGAGGAGTGACAATTATATGCCAATCTGTTTAAAATAGTTTTATAATAACATGTTAGCACAGCCTCAGACAGTTATGGCTTAGGTTTTTTGCAAAGTCAAAAGTAAAAAAAAAGAAAGGAGACACTTGAAAGAAAACACAGATGCAATCAGTTTGAGAATAAACTCATTTCAGTGAAACATCATTGAACAGAAATTCTGTTCCTGTGATGTAGAACTATGGTTGAATAGAGAGACGCACCCATCAGATTTTCTGTTGCAGAGTCCAGATTGGATTTTATTTTTAGTACCTTCACATGTTGATTCTGGTTGTCAAACTTGCTTCAGTAAAGAAATTCATGATTTATACGTGCATTTTATGTTTGCTCTCTTTTCTTCTATGTTAGTAATTTGGTGCACTTTTGTTTATACCTTGCTAGTACCGAATATAAATATTATTACAGACAAGGGCAGGTCTTACAAATGTATCTTCTTCCTGCTCCTTTTCCTTTGTGGTGTATAATGATAAAATTATAATGATTTAGATATATTGTATTGATTGTAGTTATGCAAACCATGAGAGAAAGAAAGAGAGTATCTTTAACAGCACTTAGCCTAATTAGCATTGTTTTGCTTTAATAACCCTGTATATGGTTTTAATCTGGTGGGCACACCCTTTAGGAGGATCCAGTATAATTGCAAGTAGACGATTGTTCAGCTAAATGAATATATGGTGGAACAGGACCTTCAATAAAGCTCAAGGGCCCTTTAGTTGCACATTTAGACTCTCCAAATAAGCCGACATTCATGTTCTTGCAGTTTGGAGGGATGTCATGTCATGGATCCCCCTGGCAGTCAAAACTCACAGCACTCCCCCTACTTTCAATATTGTTTTGTTTTGACAAATCTAAACTAGTCAAGTTTAGGCTGTGCAAGACCCTTAATTGAAGAGACCCGTGTTTCCCTGTAATATGTGAGTTCTTCCTTTGCTTTCAGCCACCTGCTAAAGGAGCTTTCCTCAGAGGAAAAGGGATGGACCAGTCAACAGGGAGGTTCACAGCCCAGATAACTGGGATCTACCAGTTTTCTGCTAATGTCCACATCGGTAAGTCGCAGTAACTTTCCTTTATGTGTTTTTTTTACGCAGTAAAGCCTTAAATCCCCCAATACACCCACATACGTGTTCAGACACTTGCAAGCAAATTATAAGGAGACAGCGGCTGTTTACATTGACCTCACCCTCGCACTTATGTGGATTCTGTTAAAAATGTTAAAACATCATCTTCATCCTTATCCACACATGTTGAAAACAGCCGAGGAATGGCTTTGATTCAGCAGCCCTTTTCAAAGTGCCGAAAGCCCGGCATATATTTGATCTGGTCAGTGTCGACACACGGAGGAAAAATTGAGAAAATACAATAGATTTTTTTCTATTTCTTTTAGATTTTATTTTAGGCTCTAGTGGCCATTTATTTTTGTATTTTTGGAAATCAGGCAGACAGGAAATGGGATCAGAGAGAGGAGGGAAGACATGTGGCAAAGGTCACCAGGCCAGGACTCAAACCCTTGGACCGAGGTGTCTGAATATGGGTCACGCACTTAACCGCTCCTCCACCGCCACGCCTGAGAGAGCAAGTTATGTACCACAAGATAATGAGAATTATCTTGTGGTACATAACTTGTACAATCTGCACATATTTGCATCACAAGCAAAGAAGTTTGAAAAAGGTTTGTGTTATAATGATCCAAAAAACGGGATTTTGTTATGTATAAATTTACTTAAATAATCGAAGTGAGTCAAATGTTTCTGTGGATGTGTGAAATGTTATAGGAAAACACTAAATGCTACCAGAAGCTACATCTAAAAAAAGTAATGTTATTGTTAAAAAGTTCTATTTTTTTCACTTATTCCAGAATATAAACCTGTAGACAGTCTTTTCACTCTTCCTTCGGACTCCAGGACCTTGATTTGCAAAGGAAATCTAAACTTTACTTTCATGCAAAATGAGGACTTTAGACTACTAAGTTCTTTTCCTCCTCAGCCCAGTTAAGACACCCCTGATGGTGTCTCTAGCTCAGGAGGAGTTTGTTATGAGGAATACAACATTTGTAGCCCATGGTAGGATTTGAATGCGCTACATACCTCTTTGTATCGATTTCACTTAATAATCCACTCAAAGCTACAGTTTTCCCTGTTGATGGTTCAGTCTTTTCTAACACCTTTTCCTCTCATTTAACTTCCAATAAATATGTCTGCTTTTAGCACTGAACAATCCGCTTCTTTAGCATCATCCTTTTTTGGCTTAGGAATAGGTCTTCTGTATATTCTAGATTCATATTGCCTGTAAACCATAATCACCTAAGTTCTGAGAAAAAGGCTATAAATATTTCACTATGTGTAATTAATCTGTATGGGTTTCATTTTCTGCAATGAGTGTTTTTTTTTTTTACAATATTACATTTCGTTTTATATGAACCTGCATTTCATTGAAGATCTGTTTCTTAACATTAATTTTTCTTTACACACTGAATAAAGACACTCAAATTAACAGCTGTAAATTTCTCTTTATCTATACATTTATCATTGCATATATTGTTTGCATGCATTATAATCATTGAATTCATTATGGATCCAGATGTGTAGCACATCTAGAACAGGTGTGTTAATATATGTGGAAAAATGTTTTTATTTGAGTCAGCTTGATGTTAATGGTTTGCCTCTTTGCAGATCACAATGAGGTGAAGAGGAGCAAAAGCCAGCTTAAAGCCAGAGACAACATCCGTGTGTTGATCTGCATTGAATCCCTCTGCCACAGATACACGTAAATATTCTGATAATTCTGACAAATACTAAAGTTGACCTCATCCCTAAATCTAAATCGTATGTGGATTGCCAGTGTTTCTGTGTAGTGTTTTCATTCGGCATGGTGTAAGGGCATGTAAAACCCTAAAGTCCATGAATAAAATGTAAGAAAACTGCAGAGGAACTTCACTTTGCATGCTTGACATTCCTATGTAGACAGTTTGTTTATTATTGCCTTATAACTGTGAAGTTTAAATGGTGTTTAATGCTGCCTAGACTTTCACTGGAATTCATGAGCTGTTAAAGGTGTTGTCTGTTACACTCTGTATGGGATCAGCGTGGCATTTCCTGTATGGAAGCAGCACACTTCTTTAAAGGAAATGTCCCCTCATTTAGAGAAGTTGTCCCTGTCGCCAAACTAATCTTTATAGACTCACCTTTGACACTATAGGCAGCCTGTTACATAAAACAGTCAGAGTGGAATGCCCTTTTTTGGGATTTTGGAGTCAGATAATGAAGAACAAATTATGGTTGGTCTGCATGGAGAAAAAAAAGCAGAGCAGGTCTTTGTTCTTTCCCGTATTTCAAAATCACTGTTTATACAAAGTTGGAGAAAAAGGTTGAAATCAACTACTCCCCAAAGACTCCCTAGAGCTCTACCGGCACTCTTCTAGTGTGGTACAATAAGGGAAAAGTATAAATAATACAATTATGATAGGTTGCTTAACCCAAAAGAGTACTTAGCTTTTACTTTTTGAGCCAAGACCCCAGTCTGTCTCCCACTCCCACACATGAAAACTAGGAAAATGTAATATGAGGTTCATTGGGATGGCAATAGGAGCAAAGACAAATGTGATTGATTCGCAATAAAAATGTAGCATTTTCCACTTAACACAAGCCAGTTTTCCCACTGAGTGTTGAAAGACTGAGGGTAGCTTAAAAAAAATCTACGCAGGACGAGACTGACTCAGTTAAGTAAAAACTGTCAAAAAATGAGCTTGTTTGTTGCATGGAAGCTCTTGTCAATCTAAAAAAAAAAAAAATCAGAACTTTTATACATATGAAAGCTCTTAGTGATTTAGCTTTGTTTCACACATTTGTATTTGTTTTTAGCACATAGAAAGGTCTTTAAATTTCACGCAACAGAAAGATAGTCTGACGATTTATTTATAGTGAATATCAACAGACAGGAAAAAAAACCACTATGAAATTATAACAAACATACAATTATTTTCTCATTACATCATCATCCTTAGGTCTTTTAGATTTTGCTTTCTTTATACGTTTGTTCTTTATTGTTTCTATTTTCCTGCTAACTTTACACATTTATGGATCATTTGCTAATTCCTGTATTCTGTTATTATTGTATGTTTGATTTCTTCCCTGTGTTCCTCTTCTGTTTGTATTTCTTCACTCTCCTCCCTTAGTTCTCTCTCCCTTCTTTGGCCTCACCTGGTACTTATTCTTACCTTTTTACTCAAACCAGCCTGTCCTTTTTTCACACTTCTTACTGTATATAAACTCCCTGGTTTCTTCTCACACTGCTGATTTCTTCCATTTGCTTATGTTAGTTTTCTTAATGCCAGCACAGCAATGGGAACCAGAGGCCTGCACCACTTGCACAGAGACCAAATGGCCTCTAGTTAAGAGGGCCAACTCCATTCTCAGTCCCTTAAGCCTTGCCAAGAGCTTTTTGTCCATCTCAATGACTTTAGCCTGGATGATGAGCAAGTTCTATTTTGAGCCCCCAGTCTCCGCTTCCAGCAGGGAAGGCATGAAGCCCAGGTTGACTAGATGCTCTATATAGTCAGTCCACCGTGTGACAAGTCCTGAGTGAAAATCAGCAACTCCCCACACCCACTGTAAACAGTGTTTCCTGCTGCCCCCTCTAGAGGCATTGGAGTTTGCAAGTATCACTTTGAGGTAATTGACAGTCCTTCTCCTCGGCCTCACTGATGTCCTGGCAGCAGCGGAGGCGACATTTGTCCCCACGGTACCTCTTATCTGGCACAGGAACCCAAAAAACCAACCAGACTTGATGGGAATCCTTCTTCAGCTTGACAGACAGTGTCCACCTTGGGGTATGGTTGGCTTGCGCAACAGTTTTGAGTGACTGTTAAGACAATAGAGGCAGGGAATACGGTCCACTTAGACTCCATGCCCCCAGCCTCTTAAGAAAAGCTGACCTAATCCTTCCCAATTCTTGCTTTTTCTGGCTTTTTTTGTGATTTCAGTGTTGCCATTTAATCGGTTAAGATGTCACATATTTAAGTAACTTTTTTCATACTGTGTTTACAGTTCTCTTGAAATGATCGTTGGATTAGAAAGCAACAGCAAAATATTCACGGTCAGTGTTCAGGGACTGCTTGAGCTACAGGTGAGAGAAAATGCAACAATCTCAGGAGAAACTGGTCAATTTTCAGTTTTTATTTACGATGTACTATGTGCGTTTCTCTGCAGGTTGGAGAATACACTTCCGTATATGTGGATAACGCAGCTGGTGCTTCCATTACAATACAAAGTGGTTCAGATTTCATGGGTATACTGCTTGGTGAATAGCCTCACTCTGGAGAAGAGCCTCCTCCACACCATCCTGGTGTCACATGAACTGCCTCTCAAAACCATGACTCAAGATAGAAATCACATGGGATTTTTGAAGGAAAGATGAATGGCTAATACTGACAATACTGCCCCTCAAATGGTGAGGGGACACTGAAGAACTTCAAGGCTGTTTGTTTTACACGATGCACTGCCACTTCCATGAGAAACTTGGATGCATGCTGCCTCACGTATCAAATAACCTGAACATTACATGGAGATTATGTTTGCTTCAGTATATTTTTTGGCTTTTTAAGACCTGTGCAGTAAACTAAACATCATTCTTATTCACTGTAAACGTTGGAAAAGCTAAAGATAATTATATTTCACAGTCATCCTTATAATATATATTGGTATCTATTTGTTTTTTCTACAGTGTTTTTCATTTACACACCTCTGAGATGGTATTTTTGAATTTAAAATCACATGTATATGTATAAATATATATATATATATATATTATATGGTGCATAGACTCTGTGAGTACACTGGATATTTGATGCTAAATAGGCCTCATTATTTGGCAACATACAGTCATCGGAAAAATTAAGTACACCCAAGTATTCAATTGGTCAAACATTCTGTGTGATTTGTCCAAACAGAGGCGGTTCCAGGGCAGAATGGTTACAAATCTTTACCAACTAACATTTTTTATTGCTATGGAGATTAGCAACTAAACAGTCTTTTTAAATTTATACACAATCATTTTTTTTATAAAATGTTGGACCTTAAACTCCCTGATAAACAGCCTTACAATCCATTCGGATTGATCACTTTAATTAGTATTTTCATGGTTAGTGATGGATAGTAACTAGTTGCATTCACTTGAGTGACTTTTTGACAAAATCTATTTTAACGGGTTGTTTTTCTGCACCACACTTCTTACTTTTACCACAGTAATATCTTAATAATTTGCCGCTCTTACTTCAGGAAAATGTTTAGCGCCTCCATCAATTATGAGCAACTTTACTAAATAACAAACCAGCTTGTTTTAAAGTAACTGCTCCAGACAATGACACACAATGAATGTTTATGGCAAACCGATTGTTTTTGTTTGTACGCTAGCTTACTCGAACATGCCATGACATTTGGAGGTGAAGCTAATATCCAGTAAGGAGTAAATATTGTCATAAGTTTTATGTTAAAATTAAAATTGTTTTGGAAAAGTGTTTTTTTTTCTGCCTGGAATAGAAGAAACACTTTTCCTGTATTTTTTTTTAGTTACTTTATTTTTTATTATTATTTTGTTATAGTTTTTTTTTTATACCAGAATATGCACATAACTATACTTTTCTGTTTTTCTTTATTAAATAATTTTAAACATAAAAGGTTATGATGAGTTACTCAGTACTTGAGTAGCCTTTTTACCAAATACTTTTTACTCTCACTTGAGCAAAAATATGATGAAGTAGTTTTACTCCTGCTTAAACACAATTTTTGCGTACCCTATCTACCTTTGTCCAAGACTGTAGGGGAAAAAGGTTTATTAGGAAAAAACTGACTCTTCCCATATAGGTATCTTTTTAATACATTTATGCATCACCTCAGAAATCAGTGATATTGAGTTTAGTCAAAAAATTATGCATTTTGTCATTAAATATGTATGTCTTAAAGCTGAATGTAATCTATTCTGTAAAAAAAATACCATCCAACAACAAAACCTCAGGACACAGGTTCATTTTCCAATGGTAACTCTGGCTAACATATAGAACCACCACTATGTTAGAACAGGGCTCTGCGGCCTTTACAATCTAAAGAGGCATTTTTGACTTTAGCTAATATAACTGTTCACGGTAGCAAAAAACCCAGAAGTTTTAAAAAAAAGAAAATAATAACCTTATATCTATATCTAACTTTTTAGATAATCGCCATGCCATTCAAATTTTAGGTTTAAAAATTAAGAGAAAAACTTGAAAAGAGAATAAAAAACATTTTAAATGGGTTACTGAATTTTGTAGAAAGTTATGTTAAAAAACAATTTTTAAAAATTATATTTCCATTATATTTGGAGTCGATTTAGTATGGAAATTCAATACAATTAGAAAATGGAGAATTTGTCAGTATATTTATATCAAGAAAAATCTAAAAAAATTGCTTGGTCTAAAATCATTTTTAAAACGTCTAAAGAGCTTCAGATCCCTGTGTTGGAAGAATTCTGCTTTTTTTACCCGGAAGTTCCACTTTGTGTGTTCCACGTCAGAACAGTCAAATAGAAAGTCCTTTAATCCAAAGTTTTATGTGTAAAGTAGTTCCATCTAATTATGAACTCAACTTCATGAAAAAGATATTATGCTTTTTATAGAATATCAGCAAACGTCAACTATCTTACACTGTAAGAAATGTCCGTAAATCCACAGTATAACGTACTGTATTTATTTAAAAGAGTTTCACATGGTATGTTTTTACGGATCTTTCCTTCCTATTTATCAGTGCCGTTTAAGAAAGAAACAGAGTTCTGACAACTCTACTAACTCTACTGACAATGGACAACATTTTAGAGTAATTTTCATTGTACAACTATTTAGAGAAAAACAATCAAAAAAAAATGGATATGTTTTTTTATGGATTTTTAAAAAAATATTATTGTAAAATTGTGAAATTGCAATTTTAAAAAACCCAAGAAAGTCCTGGCAGAAAATTACCTAGACATTTTCTGTTTTTTACAGATTTCTTTTTTTTTTACAGTGCACTAGAGAGGGAAACAGAAGAGAGTAATATAAGCAGTAACTATCAGATTTCGGTTTGTTTTATTTTAGTACGGTTGGACTTCATAAATGAGATGTAGGTTCAAATTAAAAAGCTTGTTGCTGCCAGGCCAAACCAGTTGTGTAAAGAAGAAAATATCTTGAGTATGATCATGAATCATGTGACATTAGAGTTAGTAGATAGAAGACTAGTGAAGAGAATCCTCAACAACATGCACTGGAGTTATAACAGATGATGGGTAACAGCATATAATCTAACAGATGTAACAGTCCCATTTGCTATTTGTTCAGGACACATACATGATACTTATCAAGCTATACTGGTATTAGTTATGACCCTCTCACACTGCAGAAAGTACTTAAATAATAATGTTGTGTGAAATTTTTATTAGAGCAACATTTGCAATTTGGCATCTT
>JAUZNJ010024329.1:24714-42466 GCA_034780135.1 Jordanella pulchra | reverse complement strand
AAATGGAAATCAGCTGTTGAAGTAGGGAAACCTCTAAAACCTGCAGGACAGCACCCCTTAAGGGCCAACTTTAGGTACACATAGGGCACAGATAGCACAGATAGGCTGGTATTACCTTTGGAGAGGCTAGTGGCTCGCGTGTTGAGATTGCTCATCCATTATAACAGAAGTAAAAAGTGGAAATTGGCTTCAAGTTGTAGCTTTTGATTCAGGAAGCAACAAAATGGCTCTTTCACAACTTTTAATGCTGCCTTAGGATTCTCTTAATCTGCTCTAGTTTAGAAACTGCAATACTTAGCCTTCAAGGGTGGATTTTTAAAAATCAATCTAGTCTTTAACTTGTTTTCTGTGTTTCCTCCAATACAACACTTTTCGTACTTTTCTTTGTGGAAAAAAAATATCTAAACACATAAAAACAATGAACTCTCTTACTTTAATTTCAATATATATACTACTTTGTACTGGTCAATCACAAAAAAAGTGAACGTTTGTTTTTAGGGTGTGAAAGTGGTTGAAAAAGTTCAGGGGGTAGAAAAACTGCAGGGGAATGTATCTGTAGTGGAGCCATCTCTGTGCTCCATAGTTCACAGCTTATCTCCACCTCTTCCTACTATCTCCGACAGCTGACCCGCTGTTCTAGTCCAGTCCACTTCAGATATACAGCCTATTCTGTCCACTCTTATCTCCCAGACTGATAGTCTCTGATTGATCTCATCACCTCCCTTATCTATTATTCATGTTACTTTTCATGTCCTAATGGAGGGAGGGTGAGAAGGGGAAAGGAGACACTACCTGTTTTCTGGCACGTCTAGGAGGCCTGCAGAGAAATTTGTTTATTTATTTACTTATTTATTTAACGACTGACTCTTTTCCCCTAAGATCAATCTCCTGATCTGTATATAATGGAATGAAATGGCTTTGAGATAGATGCCTCGTGGGGCTCGGCGGAGATGGGAGCAGGGACAGAGAAGCACCACGTACTTACCGCTGTTTGGGGAAAGAAATTAATGGTGCATTTTTTGTTTTTATAATGTGATTTAATGATGCAATTCCTCTAATAGAAGAGAACATTTCTTAACATTTACACGTTCATTTACACGTTCCGTCCTTTGTGGAGATTGGGAGATTGTTTTGGGGGAGGGGGGGGGAACCCAGTGGGCCACTGCAAACATCTCACTCCTCTCATCCGCTAGAAAGTGCTGCAGGCTTTTTCTATCGCTGGTGATGGATGATTTCAGTTTGGCATTTTTGTTTTTGCCACTGTGCAACATTTGAAATCCAGCCCCTCCACCCAGTCTCCTCATCTGAGTGCATAAAGGAGTCCGTCCTGTATACGCAAAGCCTACATCTAATGCATATTGAGTGTGTTTTGTAAAGGATCATTTGATTGTCTCGGAAGTGCCACTCAATTGCTAATTTTGCCTTCATGCCATCTTATTACAGATGAGGAGGCGAACAGATGATGGCAGCGTTTTCTGAAAAGTGAATACTGATTTGGCTTTAAACAGCTTGAATTACATCAGATTATTTAGAGGTGTCACAAGAACCTCAAAGTGACTTGTTCTTTCATCCCTCATGTTCCCCCACCTTACCTTGTCTCTCTATCCCCTTAGAGCATGTGCAAGTGGATCTGGTTTCCTGAAACGTTTAGCATCTTGGCCACAAAACCCGGCCAGGAAGCCTAGACTTTTCGTGATGTATCAATTGCTCTGAACAACACTCCGTTTACCTTCAGCTCCCCTCAGCCTGCAGCTGGCTCAGCAGACACTTCTTTCCTATGTTCTTGTGCAAGCTTTCAAGTTCAAAATCACAAATGTAGGAACAAGAGGCTTGTTAGATTTAGTACAATATTGATGCGGTAACCAGACGCACACCATCCATGCGAACACTTCAAGCTAAATGAATAAGTCCAACAATGCGTGTACATAAACATAACTTAAGAGGGAATCTGACCTTGGCACCACTTAGAGATGGGGTTTATCTTCCGGCCAACCTGGCAAGTCAAATGATGCAGAGAGCCAAGGCAGTGCCTGCAACTACTGAAAGGCTTCTGGCATCTAGCATACAGAAATATACACAGGAAAACAAAAAAAACAAAGAAAAGCTCCCCACCAAAAAATAAAAAACTAATAAAACAGTAAAACATTTAAATGTGAGAATAGAGCACCATGTTTTTAGATTGTTTTATTTCCAGTTTAAGATGATAAAAATACAGATGTGGTGGCAGATTTTTTTTTACTGTGCGAAAATGTGTGCACGACACATGGGATGCATACATCCGTAGGAAGCTGCATTCATAGGTGTGAATGCGAAAGCAGAAACAAGGGCCTGAGGTGATGCCTTTCAAAGGCACTTTGGAAATTAAAGCTGTGCTACTGTTCTGTGATGGGGCTTAAATGATCCAGAAAACACAAGATATATTGAGCGTTTAATGAAAAACACAGCACACTCCTTAATTATGGTCACGGCTTTTCTTAAGCGTCTGTTACCTGTTAAATCTGCTTTATGCTTCTCACATGCTCAACTTACACACAAATTCTCACTTAAAAAAATAGATATATTTTCATGTTTATATGTCTTCAGTTTATGTAAAGATATAAGTACTATTAAAGACTTTTTGTTCTTAATGCAGATCACAGATATTGAATATTTAATATTTGCTGATAAAGACTCTTAATCTGATTGGATTTTTATATGGACACGGTTGCAAAAAATGCACTATTAAATCAAGACCATGCATTTGCTTGATACTTGACTAAGTCTGTAATGTGAAAAGAACAAAAAGTCCTGTTGTCTTAAAGCAAAAAGTGAAGTAATCATAAAGTTATACAAAAATGAAGAATGAACAAATTGCAGTGCTGCAGTTTTACTTTTGTTATCAAAATAAAAAAAACAAAGATTGTGTATAACATCAGGTTTAGACAGTTTATCTTCATGTTGGTGCTACTTTCCAGAACAAAAGCTTAGAAAAGTGTCACACTAAGGAAAACTGGAGAGTCGCGGTGTTAATCATGTGAGGAAAGAAACATGCTGTTTTGAGATTTGAGATCACTGGAATCAACTTTGAACAAACATTGAAAAGAACTGTATTCCAGCAGCTTTTTTTATTATCTAAAAATATTCTTAAAAGTTGTTTAGTATTTTATTTGTGATTGTTTTGAATAGTGTCCTCCAGGGTAAAAGCCTTTAAAAGGCTGGATGCTTTTCAAAAACATCTTTTCCTGGGTGGAAAGGCGTGTGATTTGTAAACTTTATCCGTCGCTTTGATTTCTCTCTACAGGTCCACCATCTCACCTGCAGAGTTCCTGCTGTATCACACAAACTGTTACTGGTAAGGACATATTTAGTGGAGCAGACTGGGAGGGACTTTGTTAGGTTGATCTGTAATCTTACCTGCATCTTTCTGAGGACAGTTACCTTTCTGTTCTTTCTGGCTTTTTTTCGTCAGCTTACACCACAAGCTTTGCTGCATTTTTTTGGGGTGTTTTTCTTGATAGACAGCCACAATCAGAGGTTGTTGGGGTAACTTTGAGGTTGCAAGTAAATGTAAAGTTGTTTTTTATGGCGTGTCCTTATCTGGTTTTGTACTACAAAATACAATCCAGGGCTTAAGGATGCTTTCTGAATTCCCTTTACCAGCTAGACAGCCACAATGGCTCCTAACTGGAGCCATATTCAGGACACAGCAAATTTGTAGAAAAAGATTCTCTGGTCAGATCAGAATCAAACTTTTACACCTACATCCAAAATGCTATTTCTGTTACAAAGTACACTCAATGCATGAACATCCTGGAGCTGCCATGGTGCTTGTGGTCCATGGTGGTGGCAGCATCAGGATGTGGGAAAACTGGTGAGTTATGTGAGAAATAGATGAAGTTAAAACCAGAACAGCACTAAAGAACCAGTTGTTTTCTACAAGACTTGAAACTTAAGGACGGGTTTACCTTCTCATATAAATATAAAAGTAAACATAGAGCCGCAGCTTCAATAAATTGATTAAGAGAGGTCTGGTGTAAACATGGTTCAGTCAAAGTCCAAATGTAAATCCAGTGGAAATCTTCGCAAACTTTCTTCATCTAGTGTGACCCAGTGCGAGATGTTTTAATTTAATAATAATAATGATAATAACAAAAATAATAATAATAAAAAATCCCCAACTAAATGTTGGACAAACTGCAAAGACTTGGAGATGAAGTATTGACCAGGTGGTTGAAGGGTCTAAACTTTGTGACTTCTGAGGACGATAGGTTGGACTAGATTTTATCGAAGGGTTTCTGACTAAAAGGAGATAAAACAAGCTAAAAAACTTTAAAAAGTGTTTAATTTTCCTTCTTACTCACAATAAGTACTTCTTACTAATTCCCAGTGAAAGACATCGAGGTTGGTGATTTTAATATACACGTTTTGAAATTACCAGTTAAAAGAGTATTTCTGCTTTATACCTTATGTAAAAAAATAAACCCTCGAATGCCAAGTTGTAAAGATATTGTTCAGATCTATATATTAAACTGTCTTTAATACTTTCTGTTACTTTACCTGCCCAGAGCACTCCACATAGTTTAGTCTAGAAATCTACCTTCTCTCCAGCTCCTGTTTAGAGCACAGCGATGCAGTCACTCTCTTTCTCATTGTCTGTGAATGTCCTTTGTGGTTTGGCCATACATTAATAATGTAAAGGTAATGATCTCTAGACTAAAGGCCCTGTCCTGTCTTGTACACCCCTCCTCCTACCTTCCTCTTCACTCTGACCCTCCCCCACGTCTGTCTGCAGATCAGGGTGGAGGAAGAAACAGGGAAACTGGCAGAAGGCAGAATAGATGATGCTTTTTGGCCATGAAGGGTCAGAAAGAGAATTGGTGGAAGTCCTGGCCATGCGGCCGTACAGTGGAGGATATGGTTGTGCTTTGTTGATTGCCTGAGGAAACTAAAAGGAAGCAAAGGATCATTCTGTTGAAACAGTTCTTGTGTGCTTTTGCCTTCTACTTTTGCTGCCCTTTTAAAGTTTGACCTAAAGGAATGATGGATGGCAAAGTTGCTCTAAGGCCTCCGGTGCCCTTCCCTCTTCCTATTTCTTTATCTTGTTCCACCCTCTTTACAGACTTGGAAGAACAGAGTTACGAAGTGATGGATGTGGAGGTGGCAATGACAGCAGACACTCGGCACAACACCTATTAAAATCTTACTTTATTATTATACTAACATATCAAAACATCTAAATAAGGACACAACGTTTTAAAAAAAGAAATATGAGTTGATTTTATTCTCAAAATGAACCTATATTTTAATTAATACGGAAAATCTTAAATTAAGAAATAGTTTTCTTTCCAACCAACTCAGAATTCAGTCTCTGATGAATGCCAGAGAAGGTGATGGAAATTGGGCCCTTTGTACAACATTACACAACGTTAATCATCATAGGATGGAGTGAAAGGGGAGGGGGGCATCAGAAACGGGAATGAAATTAAAGGTAAAAAAAAGTGGAAGAAAGGAAGTGGAGGCAACAGAAGGGGGTTAGAAAGCCACAAATAACTACCATCAATCATCAAGCAGTCACCATTTTTACATGTTCAAATTGCCTCTCATTGGCAGCAGCCAGGGATCTGAATGTGTGTGTGTGTTTTCTCTGTCTTGCCCGCCGCAGACTTCGCTCCCTTTTCTCACTGTCCTCACCTCTCCTTAAACTGACGCACAAACAACAACAGTTAGGAAATCACCCTCGTCAGCAGGAAGCTGGCAGGTGTGTTAACTCCCCGAGTACCAAATTAGGATGTGCAAAGATTGCAGAAACGCCTCAGCTCTCATATCTCCCCCTTTTCTTTCTTTTTTTTTCAAATTACAAACACACAAACGTTTACAAGAAGCTCAAATCAGGCATTAGGCTTTCACTGAGGATTTAGATCCAGGGCAGGACCTCGGATCACGTTCAGAAATTGGATTTGGGCCTGAATGAAAGACTTCAGGGCAGTTTTTCAGTTTCCAATCTAGACTTCTGCCAAAACAATAGGTTCTTGATGAGATAAATTGGGTAATAAAAAGTCAAAGTGTGGGTTAGGATAAGTTCTAGTGGAGGTTATAAAAATAATCAAAGGCAAAATTTTAGATGATGTTTGTGTTAATTTTAAAATTATTGCCATAGTCCTCTTATATAATATCAACAATTTATAGAATTTTCAATTCTAAAAAAAAAGCTCTTACAAATGTAATTCATACAATTCAGTAACTAAATGCAGGCTTTATTTAGAAGTGAGTTCATTTTACCCAACTGTAAGTAGGTGGATTACAGAGAAACAACACTAGGGGGTGCTCCAGGTTTGTCTGTCAACAGGCTCATTCATCTCCAGGGGTGTGTGCGTGGATTTCTGTACATCCAGACATGCAAGTTCTGCGAATTCTCTCCACTTGCTGTCCAGGGTTTGATCCAAGAGTTAGTATTTCTTCCTTTTCCACTCTGCACACCCTGTGACAAAACACCTTTATGATTAACTCTGTGCTTGTTTAGAACAAAGAATGGTCAGAGGTTAAGTTTCTTAGTTACAAAATATTAAGAGACAATAGTTAATAGATGAAGGTTTTTATAGAGTTTGGTCCATTGCTTCGAATTGAGTAACTTAATGCAGTTGAATATGAACAGACTTGCTGAGAGGACAAAATAGATGGAACTAATTTGGTGTTTATAAGACATAATTTTGGCTTGTTTGGCACTTTCTGAACTGGCACTTCTACTCAAATGCTGCCTTTGACAAAAAAACAAAACTGAAAAATATATGGGGTAAAAAAATAAGTTGATCTGAATACTGAGATCCCGTTAAGCTGAGTCAAATTGTAGAAATTTTACAGAAACAGCTGTTTATTGCTCAGAATTTTTTTTGAGACATTAATTTTTCTTATGCTTTGCAATGTAGACACTGTGAAGCATTTACTATAGTGCCACTTTAATACTATAAATAACTACACTAAACCACAGCTCTGTATGCTGTGCTTCATATTTGGTAAAACTAGAATAGTAACTGGTACTATTTCAAAGTGGAAAACATTTCATTTGATAAGCTGCATAAAAAAGCAATGTAACAAAGTCTGCACTTTCAGTGTTTTGTGGCCAAAAAGTGTGGCTTGGAAAAACAGCACCCAGGACACAACAGATTCAAGGATCTTGTCATTTTATTGTTAGGAAATATTGGCAAATTTTTCTGTACTTTTGGAAAAAAAAAATGCACAATAGATTCTTTTCTTTGTTAAATAGATTTGCTTGTTGTTAAAAAAACACAAATTCTTCCATAAGCCACATCTTTCTATAAATCATTTGTCTTGTTTTCCATATTTTTGGTTTTTGTGAGAAACACTGGCACTGACCAGTGGAAAATAAGATGAGTTTTCTTTCTATTTTAATGTTTGATGTTAGTGTTTTGCAAATATTCTTGTATTTCTACAAATCCTGGAGAGAAAAGAGGAGATACAACAATATAATCCACCCACATAGGCTCTTCTACCACATACTTAAATTAGAAATGTTGAAAGAATATACTGTCTATTTTTTTCTACATCTTTATAGTTTCCTTTTTGTCCCTGTCAGTTGAGAAATTGTTTAATCATTGAACAAGTCATCCCAGGCTCTCCAGATTGCGCGGTTGTGAGAAACTGCCAGGAGAGGCAGCGCTGATGCTCAGGCTCCAAATGAGAGAGACAAGTAATCCAAAACATGGATGTGCAGCAGAACTGCATGCATCTGTTCATTGTCATCTTGTAGAGATGTTGACAGATGATGACCTGACTTTCCTCCTCTACTTTCCTCTCTCTTCCTCTTTTCTTCTCCTCTCCTCTACTGTTACTGTCACGGTGACTCTGACACACCTCCCCACCTTCTCCACAGAAGACTGAGGGGGTGGGGGGATCACAGAAACACAGAACCAGATTATTCACGGCACACCGTTATTGAATATGTGACTAACGCATTGAGAACCGCTCTGGGAAATCAGATTAAAAAATGAATTATTTATAAGGACACGGAAGGCTAGTCCGATAGGGTGCAGAGAGTGGAAGAATACACCTACAATATACCCCAAACAACATTACAAGTTGGATCATGACACTTGCTACTGTAGTTATTCATTTTTATCATCTTCACAAATGCTCCCCTTTATATTCTGATATTGAAATACGACTCTAGGCAAAATTGCATGGTAAAACAGTTTTATTATTTTTGTTTAAATAATATTACTTGTATTTTCACCACTTTTTCTTTCCCTCACACAGTGTTCAAAAGACATTTTGATTTATTTTCATAGAAGCTATAAAAGCCAGTGAAGATTCATTGAAACATGTTTCTCTCTTTTTTGCTTTTGTATGCGAGACATAAAAAACTGTTTTCCAGAAAAGCTAAGGGAAATTAATGATTTTAATATATATGTTTTTTTCTCCTCTCTCTGTAGTTTTTGATTCAGTAATATAAGGATGAGGATCTATTTTAATAAAAATATTTGCAACCCCCCCAACAAATAAGAATAAAAAAAGAATTTAGTTGTTTATTCTGTAGTTGAACTACTATAGCTTGTTTGATGGCAGATAAATGTTTAGCTAATATTTAAAGAAGTATTTGCATACTACATAAATTACTTTAATAAATAAAACACTATGGTAAACATATAGTAACAAAAATTGTTAGGAACATTTCATGAAATGAAAAACACTCCTTAGTGTGAAATATTGTTTTTAAAATAAATAGCAAAAATGAAGTAGAAATGAAGTACATATTGCCAATCATAAATATCATAATTGACCTTTTAACTACATTAGATGGATCTAAAATGATTCGGTCAAACGTGAAAGCATGTGAAAATTCAGAAACCACAAAAACAAATTATATACCAGAAACCCAGGGTTGCTTCTTTATTTCATTTCAGTAATTCAGAAATGTTCTTTTGAAATTAAAAACAACCTAAAATAAACACCTAATTTGAATGTCTTTCCAGTATTGTAAGTGTTTAGATATTGTTCAGAAAACAAATGATTTTGGCCGTTTGAATTTGACATTCATACAATTAAAGCATGATTGTTTTGCAGCTTTGCATTAATGACCTTTACAGTAATCTGTGGTTAAACAGCAACTCAACCAACCCAGAAGCTTCCAGAACCCTTTTCTTTTTTGCATCCTCTGATTTTTTTTCATTTCCATCTTGACATAGACTCCTCTCTGTCAACCGGCCTTTTTGTCTCTGCCTCTCTGCGCTGTCTTTCTGTTCTCAGATGAGCAATGTGCTGACAATAGTGAAAGCGTGTAAGAGTTGTCCCTGTCTAAGTAATTACTGCTTTATCTGATCCCCCTGCTCCGGCACTACAGTCAAATATTTTCCCCATTCAGGCACCTCACTCTTCTCTTATATAGTTTTTGTTTCCGCTCAGTCCTACATATTCAGCCTCCAGTGACAGGTGTGGTGCTTGAGTCATGCGGGCTGTTGCAGGTGAATGCGGGGAAAGGAGGTTATGTCAGCACCTCCAACGCCTTTGACACAAACTCTCTCTGCTCTCTTGTGGGCCAAGCTACACATTTGGCAGCCCGCAGGGGGAATGCTGGGGAGTTTCCACTCTGAACTCAGGTTGGGTATAGAAATAATTCTCATCTGGAAATAACCCTTTGCTCTATCCAGTGCTTATCTCCTTTTGCTTTTCAAGTTTTCACTGTTTACTACTTTAAGTTAAATCCTGTTAATACCAAATGAAATTCTTCTTCTTTACTATTTCATAAACATTACGTTTTCATATGAAAGCAGATCACAGCCTCAAACTTCATTGTATTTTAGCAGGATTTTTAAATCGATGCAAATAAGTGGATATTTATTAAAAATCTTTTTTTTTTTTTTTTTTTTGCATAAATGAAAAGATTAAAAGTTTTGATATTTCTCTGCTACAGCCCTTGTAGTCCAGGAAGGGGTCAGGACCCTGACCAACTCTCCTGCCCCTGTTGAGGAGAAGCCTCCCCACAGCATGATGGGGCCTCTAACATGTTTCGCAAATGGTGCTTATTTTTCTAATGATGATTTGATTGCAGAAAGGCATATTTTCCACATTTTGTTTCTATACATGTCAAAATAACTTGGGTGGATTGAATGTTATTCAAATATGCAAATGTTTATTTTTTTTAGGATTGCATTAGTAAAATAGTTTCTCTTCAGTTTCACATTTATTTACCACTTAACTGTTTCTTTTAAATCTAATCCTATGAACTGTGTGTGTGCAATGAGACAAAACACATTCTGCAATTCTGTATTAAGAGTACCGCTGGTCTTAAATGAATACAGACTTTTAAAAGTGTGTTTGCCATTGGGACTCTATCTTTCTAGAAGCAGGGGGGAGCACCTGAAGCATGCTGTAACCCACACAGATGTAACGTTTGAAGCAGAGCTCAGGGCTCACATTCACCCCTAAAACTGGTGAATGTGATGCGATCGGGAGGAAGACGGAAGGATGAAGGAGTGGTCGGATCAGCAGAAAGATGTTTTTACTGTGGCCTGCAGTTTCTGTGTAAAGAGGAATGTGTGGGTGGGGGACTTGGGTGGTTTGGGGGTGAGAAGGGGGAAAAACTGGGAGGTAGGCTGGTCTACAGCCCAAAGAAACAGAGACAGGATGAAAGGGAGCAGTGGGAAGGTGTGACGCCTTCTCTTTTTTTTCCTTTTAGTTTTGATTAAGGCTGAATCGTTGGTGTTTGTGTGCATTTTGAGGATGTTCCTGGATGGTATCTCTGGTGCGTGGGTGTAAAATGTGTGCGAGTATGCCCATGCTTGTGTGCCTGCTTGTGTCTGAGGTATTAATCTTCTTTGTCAGAGGAGCCCAGATGTAGGGCCTTTCCAGAAGTACAAGCCTGAACTCAGCAATCTAGTCTCTGGGAAGTGAGGCACCGGGTGTAAGTGGGGGTGTTTTGACATGGGGTTGGGGAGGTGCTTGTTGTGCTACCAGAAATGGGCATGCTGATTGTGATGGTGAGGAGGACAAAGAACGGCAGATGATGATATAATGATATTAGCCTGTAGAAGACCCTAATGCAAAACACAAAAGTTTCAAGTAGTGAAGTTTCTAAGAACTCTATATGAAGCACATAAACATAGGGTCACTTACATTAAGCACTGACCTAAGTCTTGCGGCACATGAACTTAGCATTCCCATCCCCTCTTTCGTTTTTCACGCTGCCTCAACATATCCTCTCTCCTTTCCCTTCTCTCCATTAGCGCCGCTCATGAGCCCCCTTCACTGTTTGCCCACTGTGAAAGCAGATGAACTAACATGTTTGCTCTGCAGGAAACACTCGCTCACAGTCGCTCTGTGGGAGCGAAGCTGGGGCTGCAGGCGAGCCGACACTCTCTCTTCAAGAGTCTGCTGATCTAACACACACACAGACACACGGAGGGTAAAAAATGTCAAGGTAGGGGGTTGAGAGATTGACATAACAAGCTGATAAACCGCTTTCTCCAGTTAATTTGCCAGGACAGCACTGAGAGGAAAGGTGTTGGGATCTGTTGGTGATGGAAAATATTAATGTACTTGCACAACAAGGTTGATTTCAAGCACATTTAGTAATGAAAATGCTGAGCAAAGTATATCCCAATGCCAAGGTTTGCACTCAATCACTTATCCTTTTGTAAAAGCTCAACTGATTGGTCTTTGCAAGGGGACTGTTGCCCAGCTTTGTATAATATAAAGTGTTGTTAAATTTTGCATTTTGGGAATGTATGCTTAAACAGATGAACTATATGACTCCGTTTATCAAGTCTTTTTAGGTCTGTTTAACTGTTAATAAATAAATCTGAGTACAGAGAAATACTTGAACTTATAATCTTTTTAGCACCATTTGGTTGGTTTTATCCATCCATACCTCCAACAATCCTAGTCTATCTCTCTCTCTCTCTATCTATGTCTATATATGTGTATATATATATATATATATATATATATATATATACATAGAGAGAGAGAGAGAGAGAGAGAGAGAGACACAGATACCTGTTTTTGTGTTGTTTCTCATCCAGCTGTTAGTCCGTTTGTTTTATTTGTTAGAACACCCTGCCCTGTTTTAGATGCATTAGCATGTTTCATTCAAATTTGTGCATGACCTCCTTAGCAGCCATCAAGTGCTACAGAAGCCTTTTAATCACTCAGTCAGGCAAGTCGGGTGTCTGTCAGCAAACAGACACCATAAACATGCAGGACAGACATTATCCCTTCATTCCTTCCTTGCTCTGAATTACAAAAGTCTCAGTTTAACTGATTTGAATTTTCTGCTAAGGAAACTCCTTACTGTATTGTTTTCAGCTTCAGTCATTTGTGTTTGAATGGATCCTTTCCATCGTTTTAACAGGTGAAATAATTTGCTCTAAATTGTTATGTGAATATCAAAAACTCCTTATTCTTGGGAAGTTGGATGTGTTACCTCATTTTGCACCTCCTCTGAAAGCTGTGATCACATCTTAAAAATGATGTGTAAAACTGGGCTTCCCAATGACAGAGTGATGAATTACAGAGGCTCAGAAAACATCTCTTTTACTCTGGCTCTGCTGTCGCTCTCATGGCAGAAAGCCAACCACTCTGCAATGGAGTCAAATGCTACTAGTTTAATGTTAAAGCACCTTTTTTTGCTAAATGTCCATCACATTGGATGAGTAAATTAGGTGCTTTATCCCTGAAAATGTCTTCCTGCCTCTTAATGCTCTTTCTCTTTCTGAGTCCCCCCGCTTGCAAACTAAAATGACCCCTTTTCATTCCTGCTTTGTGTATAATTGTGAAAAATTACCTTTTAGTCTTCTCCTTAATAATGCCGGCCACATAACAATCAGACAGAAAATGATAACTTAGCCTGTAGTTGTGAAGTCTCTATAATACAGTGACCAAAGACTGGACTGAGTATGACATCTTAAGAAACCTCTCATCAAGGGTTCCTTGTGAAAACTTACTAAAAATACTCATGTAGGTTAGTGTTGTGGGCATCTGATATGAGACTTGGAACCAACCGTGATTAAAAAAATCTAGACACTGAAATGTTTGTCCAAAATCGCGGAAGCCCTGTCCACTTTATTAGGGAGCATCCATTTTTAACTTTCACCACATATTCATGAATTGATTTATGCCTGGATTTTGATTGGATCAATCAAACACTTGGATATATTTTCTATTTAAACTAGTGGTGTTTGAACTTTTTGCCACATGGGTCAAAATGGTCAAATTAAAAACAATAAATTCCAAAAAACAGACTTTTTAGAGAAATAAAAGATGCAAAAACAAATATAATTTTCCTGTTATCCAATAAACAAACATGAAAGACTTTGAAAAAATGCTTTATTAAGTCAAACCTAATAATAATAATACACAAAAGTTACTTTCAGCAAAAACCCATGCATGTGTGTTCCTTCTGTACTTACAATGAAATCAGACTGAAAAAAAACAGTTTAAACCTGTAAAATTAATCAAAGATATACTTAATGTTGTACCTATCTTTTTGTGTTTTAAGAGTGCTTAGTGAGTATTTCCCTTTTAAAGTGTCCTTTTTCCATCAACTTAATCTGCTGATAAAGCAAATTTGTAACAATCTTGAATAGTGATGTGGAGCTGAACAAGATTTTTTAAATTCCTGCAAATGGCCCTAAGCCACACTTTGGACTTCAGGGTGAGAATTGTTTTTTGGCAGATGTGTAGTGAAAGCCTTTCTTCTCCACTCATCCAGAAAAAGCCTAAATGATATTTATGTGGAGTCTGTTCAGAAATTAGTTAACTTTTGAAAGGAATTTGTTTCAATTGATTTTATTAAGAGGAATGAGAGTAAATGTGGATAAAAAAACACTGTAAGAAAGCCTCTGTAAATGATTAAATGCTGAGCTGCCTCACAGAACTAGCTCTCCTTTTTTTACACCCTGCTGCCGTCATATATTATTTACAGATTAAAGATACCAGAACTCCTAGATGCTCTTTAGAGATAAAAAGCAGAAGTTGGTTTAAACACAAATGAACCAAACCGTCCACTAACTTCTCTTTTATTCACAATCCCTCATTCTTTCCACTTTTCTGACCCCACGCTTTCTGCTCTTGAAGTTTGATTCTCTGTGGATTAATTGCTCCTCATATAGGAGGCGGCACTCGATTATTCTCGTTCTTGATAATGGTGTGTTTCTCGGCCTTGGGGAATAGGCTGCCAATTTGCTCATGGCGCATCTGCCAAATGATTGGTGTTTACACGGCACATCCCCCGAGGAGCGTTTGTCACAGCACAGCTCCTTTGGTTTTAATAACACATGTAATACAGATTCAGATGTCATCTGTAATAATATCACATGCAGTTATGAGATATTGGACTACAAGTTTGATGAAGTCTAAAACTTTATTTCAGTAATTTGAAATAATTTTTTAGAATAATTTTCTTTCCCCAAACCTATTATCTCCTCCCCTCAACTCTTTCCACCATCGCTCATCTCATCTCCCTAACTCAGTGCTCCTCCTCTGCCGTCCCATTAATCACCCCTCTCTAATTAACAGGCCCACTGTTCCCAGACTTCCCAGTACTCCCACTCTACACCTGGCCCAGCCTTGCTGTCCAGCAGGCATGCAACGCATGGCAACACACGTGTAGAAGCTTACAGTCAGAGCTTGAGTGGAGCTGGCAACTGACCACTATAAAATTTGCACTTGGAGAAGAAAATTCACTGCATTCAAATGTCATCTTGTTTGAATGTCACAGTTTTACTCTTTGAGTTCTTTTGATGTTTTATTTCATCACCTCATCAACCACATTTTCATGCTATAACTCAAACTCCCCTTCCCCCACTTTACTGATTTCTTTTTTACTACAGTCCTCACCCACGCTGTTGTCTTTTACTCACTTCCTATTGCCTCCCCGATTTCTATCTTCTCCCTGTTCCCCCCCCCGCCCCATTAGCCAGGGTGGCCCCGGCAATGCAGCAATGCCATCTGCCAGCACAGCATGCCCACAGCCTTGTGTCCACACACACTCGCCCACAGACTCATGAACACACGCTCAGCTTGGCAAGGACACCGTCCAGCGCAGGATACACCGATATCCACGCTTCCGCCACTAGATCACCGAAGTCCCACTCATTGTGTTACACAAGGCACAGTCACTTGCACAGCCCTGTTGAGTCACACGCTTCATCTGTCTCCCAACAGGGGGAGCCGGGGAGCATCTGCTGTAACCAAGACAGGAGTCCTGGATTCTGCATTTATAGTAGGAGAGCAAATTCCCGCAACAGTCACAGAAACCCTGATCATAGACGAAGGGAAGATCACCACCTGGGTGTGTGTTCTACATCGACTAAAGTGCTTTAAAAGAAAGTAGAACAAACCAGCAGTTAGATGCAGATGCACATTTTTGAGGTGACAGTCTGGTGTTTTTGAGGCACCATGCAAGGCCAGTTTATTTTTATACAACACATTTCAGTAGAACGGCAATTTAAAGTTCTATACACAGAGAAGAGAAATACATAATAATAATAATAATAATAATACATAAAATGAATGGAAAAGACATAGTGACCGTTGGCTAACTTGGACCCATTTCATTATTGTCTTTACAATTCTGATTTAATTATGATTTTTTAAAAAGTAAGGGGATAGCTTCATCTGCACTGAGATAGGATCAGAGGTGGGTAGTAACTAGTTACCTTTACTCAGTTGCATTTACTCGACATACATTTCATTTAAAAAAAATCTACTTTTAAGGACAGTTTTACTGTGACGTCCTTCTTACTGTTACTTGAGTAATATTGTTGTAAAGTATCGCTACTCCTACTTGTTTAAAACTAATGACGTCTTTGTTCCAAGATCAGGAACAGAGAACCAAGACCAAGATCCACATACAGAAAATGGTAGATATTATCAGAGTAATTTCTTTATCCTGTCCTAACATGTGTACAGTTCTCACTGTAAGGATTGGTTTTCTAAGTTTTATGAGGAAAAAAATATTTGGTATTTTGGTATTACTCAAGATGTTGAACCTGTCTTATATATAAAAAAATCCTTACTCATTTGATTTGCATGGATTTTTTCACTTGCATAAACAACAACAGCAAAAATTCAGTGTAATTTATCAGAGTTGTGTCATGGACCCACAAAGTTTTGTATAAATTATGCTGAGTAAAAAACAGGGTTTTTAACCATTTTGAAAATTGTTTAGTAAAGTGTGTAAAACATTACTCAAAATCAAATCCAATACCTAATTGCTGTCAAACCTTGGAAGTTTGTTTAGACTCTAGAGAAAAGTAATAAACAAACAGCAAAATCTCCAAGACCAGGAAGACACCAGACAGGTCAGGGATACAGCTGTGGAACTGTTAAATGCAGGGTTCAAAATGGAAACTGCACAACTACACACCTAATCAGACATGGCAATCCTAACATTTATTTACAGGTAAAGTAAGGTCTAATCATAGAAGCTGTTAATTGGCCCCAGGTAGTAACTCTGGAGGAGCTGTAGAGCAGGGGTGTCAAACTGGCTCCATTCATCTCATTAAGTCATCAGGTTAAGGCTGAATGAGACTTGATGAGATGAATGGAGTCTGGTGTGCTACTGTTTGGTTGGAAAGAAAACCAGCAGCCACACAAGCCTTTCTGGAACCAGTTTGACACCCCTGCTGTAGAGATTCACTGTTCAGTTGGGAGAACCTGTTGACAGGCTCAATACTCTTCAAGCTCTCCACAAATCTGGCCTTGGAAAAATTGCTGAAAGAAAACCTAAATATTCCTGAGAGAAAGCAAGGACATATTTTATTTAGAGTTTGACACCAGACAAGTAAACAACACATCAAAGACTTTAGCCCCGATAACCCTCCTAATAGGAGGCTGACCCAAAAACAGAAAAGGTGATTAATTTACTGAGGTTTGTGGCTGTAACACATGAAGATGTTCAAGGTGTGTGGATACGTTTGCAAGGTAAAGAAAGTTGATGTAGTTTCGGTTATACTATTGCATTTAGTGGGGAAAATCCAAGCATAGCATGTTAATAACGTCATATGGATGAAGTAATACAACATCTGTTTAATATATACTATTAATCTATTCCAGTGTTCTTGTTTCTGTTGACATTTAAACAAGACAGAAGCAGAATTGATGGGAAATGCAGCAATTAGCAAATGAGCTTCAGGATGTGTTGCGTTTTGAGCTGTTGGGTGCTCGTTGGGCTGCTGGGGGTGGCAGAGGAAACTAGTGTGTGTGTGTGTGTGGGGGGGTGTAAGGTTTATCTGCTTGTGTGTGAATGTGGTGCGCTGCCAGGTGCGAGTGGGGGTCTGTGGCAGTATATTTATTAGTAGCTGTCAGAGAGGTGACACTTTGATGAATGGTGCAGAGTAATCAGGGCTGGGCTGTGACAGGCTGCACTCACAGCCTTCTACCTGCCAAACAGCCCAATCACACACACTTATATGAATGCTTGCATGCTCGCACAAACAGCTGTGTTCAGACGTCCGCACTAAAGCTACTGTAAATGCCTGCGTGGAATAAAAAACTCCTAACAGATGAACTACGTCATCAAAGTCCCCTTCGTCTCTTCTCGAACCTCCCTCTCTGTCGTCCCTTTAATATGACTCTTTTACGTCCCACACTCTTCTGTCTGTGTGCTGTCACTTAAAGAAACAGTGTTGTTTTTGAGAAGATAAATTAAAAGGATAAATGGGTTGAAAGTCTGAAGAAAACAAGAACTAAACAAGAGGGAAATTTGGGGGGGGGGGGGGGGGGGATTTGCACTGGTTTGTTGTTTTTTAATTGGTGT
>JAUZNJ010024329.1:0-24704 GCA_034780135.1 Jordanella pulchra | reverse complement strand
CCCCCCCCCCCCCCCCCAGGGGCACCGCGGTGGTGTTTTTGAATTGCTGTTGAGAGACAAAGTAGCCTTAATTAGTCCTTGTCTGTCTTGTGTTGTACTGCAAGGTCATTGTTCTGCGACTTTTGGCTAATTAGTCAACTACTGCCGACTAACTCGAACCTTCCCCACTAGATGAAAAAAAGAGCTTGGTTTGGTAAGTAGGAGAGTTTATGGAGTGTGGTAAATTGCACAAGTTTTCCATTTTTGTTTAATAGTTCCTCTTCTGGCTTTTTTCCTTAAACATATAATCAATTATCTCTGTTTTTCCAGACTGAATATGTTCAAACAGAAAAACAAATCAGCAATTCCTCTCTTACAAACTATCCTCAGATGAAAAAAAGATAATAATAACACCCCCATAGCAAATATTGTATATCAACTCAAACACAAAATGGGAATCATTATTTCTCACATGTTTTTAATGCCTCCAAACCAACAAGTAATGGGAGGGTGTAATTAAATAATTTCACTGAGGTTTGGGTTTCCAAACTGTTTTCCACTTTTTCTATCGACAGACCACAGTCTGGCCCTAAAGCCTCGGGGCTCAGAGAGAGAGAGGGAGGGACTGAGGAGAGGAAAGGGAGAAAAGAGGGGGATAGTAAAAAAGACAAAATAGGAAACAAATAGAATGAGAGGAAAAAAGAGGGGAGAAGAGATTGGAGCCAAAAACAGTTTGTGGTCTTTCTTGTTTTCCTTTCCTACTGGAATGCCTAGAGATTATAGTGTACAGGAAACCTGCAGATACCAACTCCTTTATGTTAATCATCTTAAGTACTTTCTATGAAACCACAAGCTTCCATTTATTGTCTCCTCTTTGCCTCTATCTGTGGGATCAGAACATGTTGTTGGTGTGACTTTAAAAAAAATGTAAGATATAACTTGTAAAAACAAATGCTTAAATTTATATATAAAACCCTAATGAGACAATTCAAAGTCCAACATTTCTTTTAGTTATCTGCTCCACTATCCTGGCTGATATGATCAGGATTTCTGCTTGGTTTTAAAAGGCCTTAAATTTAGGTCTTCAAGGTCTTAAACATGTCCAGATTTTGCATACTTGGTTAAATTGCTTATGTCAAAAGGGCACATTTGTTCAGTTATTGATGTTTCTACCCACAGAGACTGTTAAGTTTTCCACTACATATACTCTTAGATAACTGTAGTTTTGAAGTTTTGAACAGAAAATGTTGATTTTTGTTTTGCTGCCTTATCTTATTTAATACGTTTATTAAAATAGCTGAATCTTTTAAGTGAATCAATGTTGTTTTAATTCATCTGTCACTGAAACATTTGCATATTCTTAAAAAAAATAGGTTTGTGTGATGTAAAAAAATGACAGTTAAACTTTTTTACATAGCATAACATATATCTTCCAACGGAAAATTTATTGAAAGAAATATAAAGAAAAAAAACTATAAGTAATCTTATTTATTAGCATGGAAGCGGTTAGACTGTAACTGTTTTCAGTTTAAGTGTCAGATTTAGTGTTTATTTTTCTTGATTTTAAATTTGCCCTTCATTATTCTTTTATCTGATAAACCTAATATAAAGTTCTACTGCAATTGTTGAGTTTTTTCCAGATTTTCTCTTTTTTTATCCTTCAGCTAAAGCAATTGTTTGCAGAGAGGTCACAGATTTGTGGCTTTGTATCAAGGCACAGTGAAGACAGTCGCCAATAATTGAGGAAAATATGGGAGGATAGGAAAATTGCAGAAACTTCTCCAAAACTAATGAAATGATGAGATTGAAACTGGCTACAGACAGTGCCAAAAGGATGACGGCAACATCTAATTAGCTGCAGTAATTTCCATCAAGTAGTGGTTGTGTTCTATGTCTAATGTTCCTAAAACATTAGACTGCTCTAATGGTTATAAAGGATTTCCAAAGATTTCATCAGTTCAGATTAAGGACTTTTACAGAGACATCACTATCTGAATGTAAAGAACTATAGATCCATTCAAATGTGTATTAAAATGAAACAGTTTTTACTATATAAAATCCATCCATCTCGGAAGACTTTTCTTATCCTCAGTTCTTTTTAGGTGATCCAGTAATTTTGAACTCACCGTAAATGTGTTTTTTTTATTTATTTATTTATTTATTTTTTTTTACTTGCAGCTTTCTAACAATCCCTTCAATGTTTGGGGCAAAATTAGCCTAATGGCAGTTAGACCTGCATGGCACTCGTTTGCACAGTAAAGGCTAGAGTTTAGGCATTTTCATTGAGTTTTTTACAAGTTTCTAACTTGTAAAAAACAAAGCAACCAACCAAAGGAAGAAATGCCCAAATTATTGTTCTTAGCTCACGTTTCAGATTAAATTTAGTTTTATATGTCCTTTTTCTACTAAATCTGGTTTGTCGTACAACCTGTTACATTATCCTGTACTGGATATTATGTCAGTCAAAAACTAACAACTTAGGAGAACAGAAGTATATTTAACATACTTTAGCCCACAATCTCTAGAGCCATAATATTAACTGATTTGTCTTCTTTTTTTAATACAAATAGGTCTTAAATTGAACTTGATAAAGCTTAAGGAAATCCAGTCTAGCAATAAATACGTCTAAGTACGGTGCAATTAAATTTATTCTGTTTGGATTCGTACGTCTGGTGATCGTCAGCTGCCTCGGTGAACAAATAAACATTTGCAAGAAATTAAATGAGCGCACTAATTAATGACAGCCTGAATGAATGGACTGAGAGAATTCCCTCTTTTTCTCCGTTTCTCAGAGGAGGATTCACTGCCAGGTTGAGTGAACATTGACGGAGTAACACTTATTTTCTCCATCACACCAATGGAAATCAATTGGCTAGTAATTGCTGTCTTTGACCCCTCTCCTGTTTCCAGCACATCCCATCTCCTCTCCGTCCATACATCCTCCCTGCTCCAGCCATAAAGATGAGACTGAGGCAGTCGATTCATTTTATACTTCAAGTTTTTTTTCCTCCCGTTGAAGTAAGAGGCAGATGAAAGACAAAAATGGAGAAAAATCAGACAGGGGAGTGTGTGAAGCATTAAGAAATGCACAGAAAATGGAACAGCGGATAAAGACAGTTTAAAGAAGCTTCTCTCTACAGCTGCCATCTGTGTTTGTGTGAGCGTTTTTATTCCTCATCTTTCGAGTTGAAGATGACTGGTCAGATGGGTAATGAGTGACCCTTTCTTTCTGGCATGGTTCTGCCGTCACACCAGTATTAATCTTCCTACATCATCCCTTCTCTGAACGGACAGTAAGCCTCTTGGGGCATCGCGCACACATTCACAGCTCTACAACACATAAACACACACACACACACCCATACACACACACCGAGGCACTGATGCATAAGCGAGGTGGCAATGATGAATGAAGATGCTGTTAAGATCTGTTTAATAAGTTTAAGGTGGGGTCCCCGTGCGAGCAATGGGAAAGTGGAGGCTGTGTACACATCTGCAAACTCATTGGGGTTTTCCCATTTGACTGCATTGACATTGTAAAGGGAACACAAAGAATGCACAAAAAAAGTCTTCCTCCACACAGTATTTTCGTATTTTGGCATATTGTAAGCTCAGACTCTAATCTATTTTTTTTTACTTTATGTTTAAAAACAACACTAAGTTATAAAAGTGAGGTTGAACACAATGATGCCTGGTTTTCAATATTTATTAGAACAAATCTGTAGAACTAGAGTTCTTCTCCAGCAAGTCACGAAAAGTCTATTAGAGGATGTTTTTACTATTTTTGTCACAATGAGGGAGTAAAGTCACTGTTTTGTAGAATAGATTCAATTTTACTCAAATGGATGGAGAACATCCATCCTGCAGCAGAATCTGACTTAGATCTAGTTCTTGACTTTGACTGGGCCATTCTAAAACATATAATGCTTTGATGTAAACTTTTCCACTGCACCTCTGGCTGTTTGTTTAGAGTTTCTGTCTTCCTGGAAGGTGAACCTCTAACCGAGCCACAAGTCTTTTACAGCATCAAACAGATTTTCCTTCAAGAGTACTCTGCCTCTGTAATTAGCTCAAACCTTTTCCCTGTTAAGTCTGAGCAGATTCTTTAATCCTGCTTATGAAGAATTTCCCCATAGTATGTTGCTGCCAACAACATATTTCAAAGTTTGAATGGTTTGTTTTGTATATAAATAATTGTCAGTCTGTTCTTTTACTAATTAGGAGATCTTTGATCCATTTCAATTCTTTTCAATTCAGTTTATTCATATAGCACCAATTCACAACACATATTATTTACAGAGACAATTCAATCAAATCCCACAGTCAGATTGGTTAAAAGTTCTCTATCTAAGGAAAACCGGACGATTTAATTAACTCACTGATTCAACAGCAATCTCTCACAGTAAGCATGCACGTAGCGACAGTGGAGAGGAAAAACTCATTTCACTTCCCGAATTCTTTATGAATCGGAAATTAAACCCAAATGATGCAACTCATGGGGATTTCTCTCGTAATACAGGTGGCTGTAGGCAGACAGGATTTCCTGTAGCTAACTTATAACACTTTGACTGAAGAGACTATTGTTTGCATGGCAGCGAGGATCTACAGGGTAAGGCAGTCAGTTAATCTTTATTTTATTCAGGGGTATCAGAAATAATCAGAAAATATGCCACACTTTTTATTCATTGTAAAAAAAACTTTTTTTTTCATTTATTTGAAATTATGCATTATTTTGTGTTGATATAACACACACAAAAAAAAACTAAAAGGTATGAATACCTCTGAGGTATAAGTTTACACATCCAACAGTTGGACTTATAGCCACTTATATGGTTACACCAATAATGAATTTACAGCAAACACCTATAGCAGACTGACATGGACTAAATGCTTTAAACAATGTTTAAATATATAAAAACATGTGCATATTAAACCTACAGGGTAGGGATTGTGACTTTTCAATCTATAGAGCCCAAAACAATGTGAAAAAAGTGGAGCATCTAAAAACAGTGAAATACAGGGAGGTTTCCTTCATGTTTTGGTATGCTTCGATACTTTTTTTTCACTTTATAAGCCACATTATCAAATTAATCTAATTATTTAGTCTTTGGAGGATCAAACAACAAACAATTAAATAAACTGTATTAGCTTCCTTTCTTTTTATACAGAAACGTAGTTAAATCATAAGCTGATTATCAAGGGAAAACTCTTAGCTACACTGTCAACAGTAATATTGAAAGACTTTAGCAAGGTCCCACCTGTTGAACTGGTGCACATGTTGTTTGCATGGTGGAGATGAAAAGAGCTGAAGGTGTCAGAGTTGTGAACACTAAGAGTCAACTCAACAGCCAATCTACATAACTCAGATAGAGGGTGACATTTCAGATAGCCTGCTATGTGCTGCAGAAGTGGAAATAACACCTTCATCAGAAAGCACTCGGGTTTTATTAGGGCTGCAGTAATATGGCTTTAGAATCAGATTTCTTGAACAAAATGGATGCGATTGTTTGGTATTGTGTTAATTAACAGATGCAAGAGGATCTAAGGAGACTAACTGTAGCTTTAGACCTCCTGTTATTCAATTCTCCTTCATGCATTTTTGGAACTAAAACTGACTGACTGGGTCGAAACTTGAATTCTGGACTAAATGCTAGACTATGGTCAATTTTTTGGTATTTCTATCTTCTCACTAAGTCATCTTTCAGTTTGTTTTTTTTTCAAATAAAAGCCTTTTATTCTCATTGCCTGTTATCTTGTTGGTGAGTAGCCTGGTCAGTGAAGCTTGGGCTGTGTGTTGTCTGACAGCTGCTGCTGCGTTCCTCTTTTCTCCTTTCCACCCACCTCTTCCCCCCCTTCCTCTCTCTTTTAAACACGCGTCCTCATTTCTAAACTATCTATCATGCTGGCAGGGCCAGTGGGGCCTTTAAACTGTGGGATTGGCACTTTCTCAGCTGCTGAGCTGGAAAAGGGGGTCTGCTTGCAGACGGAGACATAAGCAGCGGGCCATCCTGCTGCAGGCAGAAGAAGCAGAAGATACTCCGCCTGTAAGCAGGTGGACTGAAAAACCTCTTTCCTATGCATTATGGTCGCACATGGTGATAAAATAGGTCTAATTCCAAGGCCTTGCTTCCCAGCAAACACAAGAAAGAGCTGTTTTAGGAACTTTAATTGGGAAGTAAGTAAATGGGTTAGCGATGGGACTGTGAAACCAAGTGTGCAGATTCCATGGATGTTGTCGGCAATGAGTTGACAAACTCCGTCGCACTCTGGAGTGAGAGGTGTCTGAAAAGATGGTAACATGCTGACAACATCTGTGTGCCGATGCGTGCACGTGCATCGAGGCACCGCGTTTGACAAACATGAAAAAAAGAAAATAACAATGCTGGTGCTGTCAGCGGGTCTTGTCCCTGGCAGGGGGTTGGAAGCGAGGACGAAGTGTGACTTTCTCAGACGAGCAGAGAACCTGCGATGACGCCTCATACCAACGTGTGTACGCAAAAGGCATGACACACGCATGTCCTCGCACACACTCACACATTTTGCACACGAATCATAACGACCCTCATTGTATCTGTGACATCACCCAACACTGCATCGTCCCCAATAGGCCTCAAAGCATTCACAAAAGATGCAGACTTCATTGCTCTACACCTTCAAATACTGCCCAGTACTACAGGCAGATGAGTGTTTTCTTACTCCACAGTTCACTTCTGTTCATCTCTGAGTCTTCAGTGTCTCCACTAAAACAGTTCCCCCATATTTCCAAACACAAGTCAGAGACTGGACGGTACGGTTGAAGCCAGAAATGTACCCTTTCTTTATGAACACCATACCAATGTATTTTCCCCCCCAGTCTCTGACAATAAATCAGACTAAACATTTCCTGGTTTCTAAATTATATGAATTTGCTAAAAGCAAGAATAACAAGAAGTCTTTTCAAGCGATTATTTTTGTTACTTCCCTTAAAGAGTTGAATGTTAATCTATGGATAATCCAGGATGTTACGGCTGTGGAAAGGTTACTTCTAATAGGCAATTATCTGAATTAAACCAGCAAATTAGTTATAGACCAGCTGAAGGACAATAGAACCAGTTTCTTTGAGCTTAATGTAAAGTTTGTGGCACAGTTCAAAAGGCTTCTCATTAATTGGCAGTTTATAATATCCATTCCCACATTAGTAGGATACTTGTATTTTTCTTAATCTTAGTTTTGAAGATCAAGGATGGTGATCTGAAAGGGTCGACATTAAGGGAGTGTTTGACTGAAATTAAACTCCATCATGTCAACAACAAACATTCATCCGATCTGCCAGTGCTAGACTGAATCTCTAAAACAGATTATACGGTTATGCAACTTGATTGAATACGTAATCTTTTTACCTTTTTTTGTTTTTGCTTTCAATTTTTACAAACATATTTCCATTTGCAAAAGATCTGAGGGGTTTTGCTAATTGGGTGTTAAATTGGGACACTGCGAAATGTTTTGAAATAAAGAGCTCAGTTTTTGAAATCATGCTTAAGATGCCATTGGGAGATTATTGTGTAAAATTTTATGAAGCATCTGAAACAATTTGATATTTAATCCCTGTGTTCTGTATCGGCTCCAGTTGCAGTGTTAACCTTTTCTAGTCCGTCAGTAGAGGGCGATCTATACTCAGCAGTTGACGCGGTGAGTGTGTGCGTGTGTATAAGTGTGTGTACTTTTTTTTTGTGTTTTCCTAATTTCTCAGCATTGGTTGTTTTCATTTGCTCTAATTACATTAAGAAGCACAATATTTTTAATCATTTTACCCTTTATCTTTGAGCATCTTTACAAATATATACTATATTGACCGAAAAGACAAGTGCAGAATTTAGTTATTGTCTCTGTTTAACTTATTTCTATTTTTTTCTACTACTGTTAGATTTACTCATTTGGTGAAGTTGCTTAAAAAAGCTCCATACTTCAGCTGTTTTGAAGATAAAGAAATAATTATTTGCCAATTTACAATACTCTAACAGAAACAGGTCATGGAAGTAAATACCTTACAATGATTTAGTTTCTAAATTAGTGATAAAATGACATAATTTCTTAAATGCATTGTTCTGTAGTTATAACATGACAAGGGTGTTTTTTTATTTGACTTAATTTGTTTTGTTCTGAGGATGTATTTTAGATTTTCTATCAATGAATCTTTAGGACACTTCATTACTAGAATATCTAAAATGTTGTTATAATTGTGTTGCAGCTGCCTGTTATTATAAGTAGCAGGGTCTATTTATAGTAAAATACATTGAACTATTTCAAAGAAGGGTTTGTTCAATTACTATTGAGGAACAATCAAATTTTTTAAAGCCACATTTGTCTTTGACTCTGTCTATGTGGGTTTATATTACTCTTTTCCTCTATAACTCCAGGTATAATTTTAGAATTAGATGAATTAGCATTATGTTCTAAAGAGGATTTATTCAAGTCTAACCTTTCCCATCTACTTAGCAATACTTTTAGATGAAGAGTAAAACACTAAATCGAGTAAATCTTGGTAATCTCACTTATTACATTTTTGGCGCCCTGGTAAAGATGTGTTATGAGCTTAAAAGAAAATTGTCATGGATTCTTGGGAACCATAGTATTATTGCTATCATCTGCTGAAACCCAAAAACTAAAAATTTTTCTTATACTCCCTTATGCTCTGCTTAAACTTTTCAGTTATTGAATGTAGGAATAGAAATATTTTTATGCTAAATCTGGTTTCCTCAAATGCAGACCTGGAGGTCCAATGTCCTGCTCCTTTTACATACGTCTTTGCTTCTTAACCTGAGTCAAATGACTGAATCATCTCCTCAGCATGCAGTCAAGTCCTCCAGAGTCCTACTAATCACTTTATTATTTAACTCAGGTGTGTTGTGAATTTTGGGGGACTGCGCTACAAGCTACTTTTTCATTGCCATTTCTGAAATTATGATTTTTTTAAATAAAAAAAATGTTTATTTTACTAAAGTACTTAAGGTTACACTATAGATAATAAAAAAGAAAAAAAAAGAGCGTTCTTTAAATCTATTTAGGATTTAGGAATTGTTGAAGTCGAACAATGGCAAAAACTAAACATTACAGAATAAATAAAAGTTATTTTCTACATTTTTGGATTTGAGATTGTTAAAGATAGATGTATTTTATGAATTTTGCACATGCTGAAATGGAATGCTTCTAACTTCTTACATTTTCTTGTGTCATCATTTTACGTGTCACATTCAGCTTTTTTCCTGAAAAAACTAAGATTCAGTCTATGTTCAGCAAAGTCTAGAGGTAAAACTTTTTAGTTCTCTTGTGACCTGAAAACAGCTTCTAATGTTGGAACTTTTATGAACGAGGGGTCACTTCTATTGAAAAACAATTGGAGATATTATCAAATACCAGAAAAGTTCTATCTCTTAGATTGCTGCAGATTTCCTGTCACTATCTTGTTTCTTGTTAAATAACTTTCTTTTGCTGATATATATTTATCTATGGAAAAATGTACTCTGATCATAAATAAAAGGGTTATGTTTGTGGATATTTGGGCCACATGCTATGTTTATATATTACCAGAACTTCAACGTATTGTTTGGTTAGGACAGTCCAGTGGTGTTGCGTATTGGATGAGTCACTATCTTTTTAAGAGTTTACCCAGTCTTCCTTCCTGTTTTGGCCTTTATTGTCAGAAATTGAATCACAGATGTAAAGCTGTGTTTCTATACAAAAAAACTACCGTGATTATCCCAAACCTTTTTTCTTAATTTAAATGTATTAACTCAAACTAATTGGATTTAAGATAAATACAGCAAACTACTATATATATAGAGCTGAACCTTAAATAAGTTATTTAATTACTAAAATACCTCAAGGCAAATTATCCGCCTCAAGGCTTTGTTACACTCTGTTTAACTAGTTGGTGCATTGTGTTCTGGCAGGCAGGTTATTTATGTTACGCAAACCATCTTAGCTCTCCTCTGATGGCCTATGCTGCTGATACGTAGATTTAAAGTGCAGTTATCAGCTAAGGGGGAAGATGCCGAGGGGCAAGAGGAAATGGGAAGAAAATAATGTAAAAAGTGTGGAACGACTTTAAAGCAGCACCAAGTAATGTTTGTTTCCTTCATATATCCTCTCTTCTAAAGCCCTGTTGGTAATCTAAGTGTTAATGAGATGATTGAATAGCCTGTTATCTCCCCCTACTGGCTCTGGTTGGAAAATCCTTGCTTGCTAGTTTGTCAGTCTGACGACTCTTAGGTTTACGGCAGCTCAATCTGAGGCCATTAGAATAAAGCCTCATACTTACAGATGATTATAGAACAGATTTTTTTTTTTTTTTTACTTTGGAGGTTTAGGACAAAGCTGGCTAGCAGAAAACGAATAAAACCTTTATTTAAAGAGAACAACAGAAAATTAGAATAGGATTGGGACATGTCTTTCAGTAAAGTGAATTTGGGCGAAACGTTTGCTCTCTGATGAGACTTCAAACACAAACAAGGATGCAAAACTGATATAGACTTGTAACTGGACTTGTAAATACAATATCTGCTAAATTTGTTAGTGGTTTTAGAGTAATCGATTTTAAGCATGTCGCTGAATCACCTTATGAGAGCAAATAAAACATGTAAATGATCATAACCACATTTACTCTCTTGTGGTTGCTTGTATTCGCCAGTGTTCGTATATGGCCTCTACAGCCAATGCTGCAACCATTACCATGACAGGAAAACACAGATCTAGGTGGTATTCTGACTTCTGAGAACAAATTAAACACACTGTAGAACCGTCTTATTCAGACACGTTATGGTGCGTCAGGGGTTGGAACTGCAACAAAGTGAGTATTGATAGTAAGTATTTTTCAAATGAGCATTTTATTACTCATTAGTTAATCTAGACTTATATTTTAGGTACGGTACTTAGATTATTTAGTAATATCAAATTCACTATCAGGTTCCTTTATTTTGAACACTCCCCCTACTGAACCCCCTCAGCTCATCCCACACTTGGCCATATGGTGGCATTTTTATTTTAACTTGTCTAAGGTAGAGTTATGCTTTTAAATCAAAATCAGGTTTGTGGCATTTTACAATATGTTTCACTGAATAAGCTACATAAGGTGCTGTTTTATTTGTACCACTGTGTGTGTTTTTTTTGTTGAAAAGATATCCCTTTAAATATGCAGAATTCAATATGTAAGCATTTAGGAACTTTTTTCTATATTATTTTAAAGCCAATGTTATCCTTGACTTAAAAATGTTCAAGTATACACCAAAACGTTTTGCATTTTCGAAAAAAATTAGTTTTATTTCAAATAATTAAAAAAAAGCTTTAATCGTGTATTATATAAATATCTATTGCTCATAAACAAGTATTTTTATTGGATTAAACATGAGAATAATTGATATGACACTATTACATCCCTTTTTTAAAACTAATAGGAAAAAAAAGCTTTACTCTTTAACTTTGAAATGCTCAGCTTTGATGATAATATGATCACTGTACATATATATTTGCAGATGGATTATGTTTTACAAATCATTATACAAATTATATGTTCTCAGGTCTTTTGATTATTTGCTTTGTTCTTATTTGCTGTGTGTGTGTGTGTGTGTGGGGGGGGGGGGGTGCTGGTGTGTCTGAATGGTTACATGTTCAGGATGAGAGAAAGGTGAGATAAGAGTCTGGCAGGAGCATGCTCAGATTGCCTTCAATTAGTGCAGTCCAGCAGAGACAAGGGGAACAATGGTATATAGATTGGCACTCCATTGGACTGGAGCCTGCACAGGATGGAGTGTGTGTGTGTGAGTGAGAGAGAAAGGGGTAAAGTGAGGTTAATGACAGGCTACTCATAGACAGCTAATCTGTCTCCTTCTTTCTCTTTCCTTCTCTCTGTGGGTATAATCAGTTTCTTTCCTCTCTTCTCCCCACAGTCATGATAATTATTACAACAATTAGCTTTCATTTTCTGTGTGCTGCAATGGAGTGTCCCACCGAAACCTGTGCTACACCATGTCTGCCCTGTTCAGTTCTCATCCATCCTCTCGGCCAGGTGTTTCTCTCCCTTGCTGCATAGTTTCACACTATATAGCTTGAAATAAACCTTTTCCAAGTTTATATTTTCTCTTCTTTCAATACCAACTCATGCAATAAGGTAGGAATTAGTAAAACGCATACAAAAAAAGAAAAATACAAACAAAATGTTTAAGATGGAGGGAAATCAATTTTACAGTTAATTGTGGATTACATGCATGTAGAAAAATCTTAAGTCATAACACAGTGAAACATAAACTTTAGAACTCTTAACTCAAATATCAGATATATTAAATTATAGAAAAAAAGCCTCTGAGAAAGAAAAGTGGGACAATGAGTTTGGTGAAATTGTGTTATCTTTATGGCTCATTAAACATTGTTTAATATCTTTTAAAACCATGTTTTGTAATTTTTTCATTAATGTACACCAGCACTTACTAAAACACTTTTTCAAATAGATCTGAGAAAATTATTGGGGTAAATTCCACTGTTTTCACAACTTTATAAACAATTGAGATCTTAGATCTCAATTGTTTATAAAGTTCTCCTTTTAATGCATGCTGGAAAATGTAGAAATGGCTTGTAAAAGCTAATTTTAATTCTACGAGCTGTTTTTTTGTGCCTTTGGAGCATGCTGTTAATAACACATAAAGACAGTAAAGACCAATCAAAACTTTGGTAGTCCTTTTTTGATCACTAGTATTTACAAAACTATGACCTCCAAACAGCCGTGTAGGCATTATGCAATTTGTATAAAAAATCTAAACTTGGCGAAAATGTAACAGAACCCTTTCCCCTGACCAATAAAAAAAATAAATCAAAGTGGTTGGTGACAGAGAACCTGGGCTAAATGTGGTGGTTGTCTGTTGGGGCTGAACCTTAGCTCAGCCATGTGGAAGCATGGATGGTGAGGAGAGGTTGGTTGTTATGCAATAAATAAAGCTTTTGTGGGGAAGATGTTTTCTTCCCCCAAACACCAGTGGTTAAGGGAGGCTCTATGGAGCCCAGTGGGCAGGACCCTTATCAGTTTGAGCCTCTGGGTCTTTGTGCTGATTCCCAATGCAAGTGATGTTAATGCAGCACCTGCATCGGAGGCATATGTCTGAGTGAGTTTTATGTATATCCAAATGTGGGTTTATAATGATGAAAATCTGTATCAGTATGTAACATTTGAATCAAATGAAAAGGATCTCTAATTGCCATTGTTCAACCCTGAATGCCCACACATACTCATGCAGATATGTGTCCATGTGTGTCTAATTACAATCTGCGTGGAACTGCTGCCAATAGGTTACCTCTATTGGCCATTATGTTGGATGGATCAGAGTCACCTGTTCCATATTCTTTCACCTACAGTATATTTATCTCTGTTTTCTCCTGCATCAGTTATAACTGAAGAAGCCTCTTGGATGAGGGGTGAAACATCTTCTAGAAAACTTCCAGTCCAGTTGCCTAAACTGAACTTTCCAAGCTTGACCATGACCTGGATGACTGATAACCTTCACAGATAGAATTGAGGTAGACTTCACCGCGACAGTTACCTGCAAAGAAAATTTTTTACAACCACATACAAGCACTTCCCGCCAGTAACAAGTGTTGTGTGACATCGAGCTGACATAACTCCCTAAGCAACACACACTGACAGCTCAGGGAAGCTAGTTGCATGGACCTAAAATGTCTCATCCACTGTGTCCCAAAGACAGTTGTGCATTGGAAAAGAAATGGCACACGGTGCCCAACTAGACCTCATGTCTCTTGTTTTTGGTAAAGGTAGAAGGCAAATTTGGCAAATGATTCCATGGAGAACGTTAACTAATGGCGTTGGCATGACAAACGTAGGAATTGGTACCTTCGTCTAGAAAGGATGGAATATGTCCATGGACTCCTCGTGGCTCATAACATGTGCACAGAAGTCTGCACACAGTCTGCAAGAATGTGGGTAAATTTCTGTCATTCCTTTTCTTTGTATAAGAGAGCAGGCCAGCTAAACTCTAAGTTTTAGTCAAAGACAAAATGATTATAGAGCTTGCATTTCAAAATATTAAATCTTGTTTGCCCCATAATGTTTTAGCATTATTTGAAAACAGCCTCACTGTCCATTTGATGCATGTCTTTCCTCTCTCAACTCCATTTAACATTGCGACACACTAAAAATAAAGGCCTCCAGTGCCTTAAAGTGAAATTATGCTTTTCAAAAATCTACCATGATTTCCAGATCTTCCATATTCTATGACAGAGGTTAAAAACACAAAGGATAAAATTAAGCAACATTGCTTAAGTAATGTTGTTTTCTTGCAACCTGAATGAATCACAGATGTTTCCTGTCATGCCAATGACCATACAATATCCTTTCAGCCCATTTGTCACTGCTTTTGTGTGCCTCCTTATTGACTTCTTTGTAAATGTCGTAATAATCAGCGTATTGAAAAATAACTACCTTTGAGTCCAGTAGCTCTTTGGTAACCTTCACAGAAAATCATCGAATGATGCTGCTGATGGTTTAAGGCATCTCTAGACTGAAATGGAAAAGAAAAAACAACCACCCCCCAAATAAAGCTTATTTGGCACTTGAAATTGTCAGTTTTACAATTTCCCTCTCATTGCCACTGTTCTTGTTACAGTGTAACTTCAGAATAAAACAATCAATCCACAGAAAGATAAACACCAAACTTTCCACTAGCAGGACCAGAGATTTTTCAGAAAAATGATGCATTTGCCGAGATCACTTGTGATTATTGGATAACAGACCACTTGAGTAAGAGCCGACATAGTAAATTTGATACATGAATATTAAGAGTATGAGAAGAATATGTTATATTTGATTGTGTATCCAGTGCTAAAGTTAGTAACCAGGTCTATTAGGCTGAAGCTCAGTGCTGTCAATCATCTTGGGTATGGATGAAGAGGGGGGTGGTATGCGGATACGACGTGCTGTCAGCAGACCATAGGAAAATGGATTCCTGAGAAAGCCATAACTATGATAAATTTACTCCTTCAATTCTCAGAGTCCACCCCTCCTCTCTTTCTTCCCCCTCACTAACACACTGTGATAAACATGCATACATTTCACATTTCACACATAATACACAACATCCCCAACAAAACCCAATATACTACCTCTCACAGGCCGCTCTCTCTGCCACTGGCAGTCAGTGCATATGTGACTAATGCATGCGCTAAAGCTGCTCGCTTCCATGCCGCTCACAAGCCCACCACCACCCGGATCGGTTCATCCAGCTCTATGTTACTGCTACAGTAAGCATCCAAATAAATTCGCTGCTACACGTTTATGAAATATCGACGGATGTGGAGTCAAGAAGGAAAGTTTTGGTTCTGGACTGATCAAAAGATTGGGTTAATAAAGAAGCATGGCAATAAGTATGAACAGAAGTCATGGTTAAAGAGACAAAGTCAGTTTGTTAGGATGGATAATAGTTTTCATTTAAATCGGCAAGTTCTTATAATATGAGCTCTGTAGGTCACTGAGGAACTTACTTATGTGACTTAAACTTGAGTGGGAGTGGAAAAGAATATCTTATTCAAAACATGCCTTTTACCTCTTTTACCTTATTTATTCTATAAATAACTGCTTTTAGAGACTCTTCAATATATCATTTAAGCAAAGAAGAAAAAGACAATTTAAGATAGAAATACCTTCTTTATCTAACAGTGGAGAACTTCAGGAATGGCAAAACAAGTAGACAGAATACACAAGATGCACTGACAAAAAAAATATAGTTAAACTCTTCATCTACAAGAAAAACAAAATAAACTCAAGTTTAAAACAAACAAAAAAGAAAATAAGCAGCTGGTTTATGGAACAATGTGAAAGCTGCAATAAGTATGATTTATAAAAAGCACTACCAGAGCAGACAGACATTTGTAAAACATATATTAGGCTGGTTAGAAACAACAAAATGTGCAAACAATTCTTAGTCAGATCAAGAACCTGTGCAACCAGTAGCATGCCTGCAAGCAGGGGCATAGTTATCATACAGCCAAAGTAGGCAATCCCAGGGGGCCCAAACCAGCAGGGACCTCACCTGTAAGGGGGCCTGCTGGTTGCCCACTCCTCTAACAGCACCCCTGGGATATTTAGGCGTGCTTGAAATGAAATAATTATGATTTAGCATCAAAACAATGACAAAAAATCGTGACTCAAAACACCATCAACTTCTCCGTTCCCTCTTTCCATATAGCTAGAAGAATGGACAGATCCTTCCCATTACATAGAAAATCCAAAGTTACAGTGTGGAGCAGGGGGGAGGTGAATCAGAGCTATAAAGCAGAGCTGAAAAGAAAAAGACAGTATTTATATAATGCCAATATTGGCTTAAACACTGCATGGTTTCTGAATAGCCGCAGATCTCAAGGAAGAAGACTCATGTATGTCTGTTTAAAAAAGATACATGGGATGCTCAAATTAAAATATTTTTATCAAACACTAATTGGATTAGTTCTACTGTATTTTATATAATCACTACCCGCTCCACTATAACAATGAATAAGAAGAAAAACAAGACAGAAAACAAGGTATTTGCGCTCAACCGGCAACGTGATGTGCCACTGTGACACACGGAGATGGACTGGCAGTCTGTCTGTCCTTTAACGGCCAGAACAGCTGTTCAGTCCTGGGGTTTTGGCCTGCCTCTTCCTACACAAGAAATAAAAGCAACAACAAAACACTGGAGCAGGTGAACGAGGCTGATCCCAGAACAGCCTCGGTGCCATCCGTAGAGTTTGAGCCTGATGCATCTTTGCGCACAAGAACAGAAATAAATGGATTAATTGAGACCGAAGACAGTGATTAAACCTTAATACATGAAAAATGTTCATCACAGCTAATTAACTATTAACCGGGCATGACGTGAGTCAGGGGGGTTGCTTTAATAAGCATCACCATGGTCATCATGGGGAACAGAGAGTAGATTAACCTCACCTGAAGTGAAAGCGCTGGTTGTGATGGTTAACGATAGAAATCTTCTCTGGGACATTGTGGCGGCTTTAAAGTTAAAAAAAAAAAAAATCCCAGCCTTAGTTCAGTCAAAATCAACGTAAACACATCACAGCAGTCAGTATAGCTGTACATGTATAAAAAACCCGCATTACTCAAAAACTGGACTCTGTAGTGATTCTCAACATTCAACTCTAGGCTGTTTAAGTTGCAGTAATAAAAAGAAATAAGTATCCTAATAGCAGTTAATCAATTAGTTAGTCCCTTTAATTGTTTACTGTTGTTTACTGTAAAATTCTAAAATAAAGCAATTAAACAAAGATAAAGTTTTATTCCAAATAAAACATGAATACCATTTTATGAATAATTGAAATATGAATACTGATAAGGAAAAAAACAAAAGATAGAGGGTCGAATAAATTCATGACAACTGAATGACAGCTTCATTCAGACCAACATGTATATCTCCTAATGAGTGCTGAAGGATCATTGCAGCCCAAACAAACTAGACCATAAAAATTAGACAATTTCACCACAGAGTGAGGACCTCCTCGGCACTCAGTGATCTCAGTCTCCTCATCAGGTAGATGATTCCAATATGTAGTAATGAACAGTTTCCCCACCACAAAGCAAGAAAGATGGAGAATTGAAGTGATACAGAAAATAGATCCAGAAATAATTCAATTCAGTTTATTTATATAGCACCAACACACAACACGTCATCTTGAGGCACTTTACAGAGACAATTCAATCAAATCACATAATCAGGTCAGTTAAAAGTTAGATACATAGAAAAGAAGGACTGTAAGGAAGCTTGTTTAAAAGAAATTGTAAATAAGGTCAGGATTCCTCAGTAAAATTGCAATATATAGAAATATAGGAATATAGAGTGCCTCCTGTTGAGCACCATCCAATTCACCTAAGTGTTCATTCTATAAAATGGATTTTAAAAACGTTTACTGCTTCTTTTTATTTTATTTCCAACATATGTATTATTGAAACACACCCAAAGGACTTTCAACTAATAAGTATTTGTAGAACATGCATTAATTATGTCACATAAAGCTGGAAAAAGATAATAAATCAAATTTTAGAACAGAAAATGTGTTTTATTCCTATCATGATTTTTTTCTAATTATATGTTGGAGTGAAGTATTTGATGAGTTTAAAAAATGGAAATAATAAACTTAGGAAAACATTTTTGCTTAAGCTAAATAAGTTAGTGTCAGACAAACTTTTTGATGGGAATATTATGTATAGGCAGCAAATTTTGTACCTTCATCCCCATTAAAAGTGCCAATGATGGTCAGATCCGAGAAATTTTAATTCCATACATCAGGAGTGTCAAACTAATTTTTAGCCCCTTCAGCACGATGAAGTCTTTTAAAAGGATCGGTTGCAGCTGTATAAATGAAACTCTTGATTAAATCATTTCATTTACAAAGAGCACACTGTTCTATTTTTATACTTTACTCCCATTTAGGGCCTTGAGTTTCACATATGCCATAAAGGGTTCAGACTGTTATGAACAAAGTGAGCGTGAAGTAAAACTGCATTAAACTTACACCAGAACTTGATTGTGCATGGAGTTGTATACTCAAAAAGTTTTAGGTATTTGTTTGGTACATAACATCACAAACAGGTCAGAAACATCTAATGTTGACAAAGGGATGATGAGAATTCTTTGAAAGTGAACTAATCTTCTTCTTTAATAGTGGGCTTTGAACAAATACTCCTAAGATCTAAAGTACCCAAACAGAGTGTTATAGTACAACCTGTCTTATGCAGAAACATTCAGAACATTCTGTGCAGTAATGCTTGTGTCAATGCAAGATGCAGCTGACTGAATGAAGGGTTATTGACTGTTGGGATTATATGCTCACTTTCAAGTGCCAATCGTAATGCGTCTTTCTTTGTCTCATCCTTGGTCATGACTGAAAAGGAATGAGTGGGTGGTCAACAAAAGTGACTCATTTTTAAAGATGCATTCCTTCGCTTGTGGTAAACACATAGTCCTTGTTTTCTATCCCACTCCCACCAACCAAAACCTACTGTATCTGTTGCTCCTCCTTCACTCCCCCACTGCTGTGTTGTTTTCCATCCATCTGCCTCCCCCTCTGTCCCTTGTTCTATCAACAAGATGAGTCACAGGACTGCTTGTGTCAGGGGCTAAATGTCTGGTCCTCTCCTTTTAGTCCTTGAAGCACAACTAAACAACAGTATTGCATCCAAACTGGCCAAACACGATGATGCTGAAATTTTCCACCCTCATAGTGAGCAAACCCATGCTGTATTTGGTCAGAGATAAACACAATGTCAACAACACAGCTGAGACATCTTGTGCTTGCTTTGAAAGTGATGATCTTCAAGGTCACAAAATGAGATAAGAGAAATTAAGTGTTGTTTTGCAAAAAAAAAAAATAGGAGTGGAGATATTTGGCAAACATCTTTATGCTGATTTAAAAGATCATTAATCTTTTCCCATGCAGGTCCTGCTGTTTTTCCCCCAGGACACATACAGTTATAATATATAAAATAATGTGAACAACATCTTTTTAGCAAATAATGATATGAAAATTGTCGATCATAATAAACACCCCAAACCTAATTACTCTTGTTTGCTATTAGTCACTGCTGATTGCTGAAATCCACATTATCAAAATGTAGATGTAATATTTGTTATATCACCTTCAAAGATAATGATGATTTTTTCTATGTTAGATGAGTCAATAATTACTACCCAAAAGGGAAGTTAAATAATGGGGAAATTGAAAGATAATTGGCTTCAGAGGCGGTGTGGTTCTGACACTGATTGGCTGGAGCTTGAATGTGGGATATCATTAGGTGGTCCAGATGAGGCTGATACGGGTCTTCCAGATTGAATCTTTGCTGGAACTGACCATGGCATGCTAAAGTTTATTCGAATTAGATTTACAACCTAAATGTAGATGACCCTTCTACAACCTCGTATCAAGACAACATAAAATCTTTAGCACTACAGGTTTATCGAGTATTCAGTTGTTGTAAAGTTCTGTGTAAAGCTGCTTTGACACCAAATCATTTCAACTAATCTTTACATAGTTTTCAACAGATAATCAACAGATAATATCTGCTTATCTGAAAATATACCTTTTTTATTTTTAATTTAACAATGAATTATAGGCTTTCATATTTCATAAATTATAATGAGGCCAAGTGGGCATTATGGAAAAGAGTTTGTGGATTCCTCAGCATGTCATGAAATTGGAATAATAGTAAGAAATATGGCCATACTACAATGGAGGCTAGGAAAATTGATTTGGCATCTAAATAATAGAGTCCTAGGCAGTGGTTAACTTATGAGTTAGTTCACCCCTTTTAAAGGGCAATATTTGATTATCTTGACTTTTTTGAATGGCAATATTACATGGATTGGTGCTAACATCCCACAGAGGACTATTCATCTAATAATTGCTATTGTATGCATGCTAGACACCAGAACATGTCACAGTTAAACTGATAATTTTCTACTTTAGAGATACGACTCCACCCGTGATGTTGAATATCTTAGGGGAATATAAAACACTTGGTGAGAAAACCATAAAGTATGCAAAAAATCAAAGAGGCTTCGTTGCTGGCAAAAATGTTATTCTTGAATATGTTTTATTTCAGTGATAATAACGTAACACTAATGCCTTTAATTGGCATCTAGGGGATTTAATTCAATATAATATATTTTTATTTTTTAAGGTCTAAATATATTTTTCAAATGGGAAAACATATAAAGGCAGTGTATAGTTGTAACCTTGGTGCCAGGCAATACTTATTCCTTTTCCATTTTCGCACTCCTAAACCAATTAAGCTTAAGGTAGCTAATCTTACCTTTGAGTTGATATTTTTTGTGCATTTTATTATCATTTCTATCATTTTGAAAAAGGTTCAATTTACAAGAATGTTAAACCACATCTATGTATGCAAAAGTGCTTTTGCTCAAAGGGGAAGACTTATGTAGCTTTACACTGGGCATAGGTCATAACACTATTATCTGACATGTTTTTCTATCTTTCTTTGTCTCTTCCTGTTGTTTTTATCCCTATTTTTATTCATTCTTTCATTATTTTCATTCACCTCTTGCTTCTTCCTTAGATGACATAAAAGCAGCGCTTCCTAAATCACTCTTTGACAGATAGAAGCAAAGAAAAGGGGAGATAGAACGAATGAGATAAAAGAGGTAGAGGGATAGGAAGAGAGAAAAGAGAGGGATGAGGGTTTGAGCATACATGGAATGAACCTATCAATCCAGCATGCCTATTATCCTGTGTGAAATGCCTCTTGCTAGCAGACGCCTAGTTAGTGTGCCTGTTCAAAATTAATAAAATGGCAGCCCAGTCTGGGCTGAGACTCTGACAGGCCCCGGTTATTGATTAAGTCATGTCACAGGAATGGAAGGCTCTGCCATTAAAAGTACAAATTATGCAGTACGTTTAGTCATGCCTCTTATTCATGTCGGAGACAGGCAAAAGTCACGGAAGAATGGAAGCCTGCTCCATTCTCTTCCGCAATCCTCAGCATCTCTTTCTCTATTGTTAGGGCCTTTTGTTGTACTTAGGATTCTAATAGTATGAAGTTGTTTTAAAATAGGTTACCTTGCCTGCATCTGCTATTGGCCTGAGACAAGTTGGTCTGAATGAGATGAAGACAAGAATGAGATGGGGCAATAGCATTGTCCTGCACTTCAGGACAAAAGAGAGCTCATAGTACAGTGTAAAAAAAAAAAAAAAGGGAGAGGGATATAAATGTTAAAACACGCAGACGATACAGGACACAATTCAGTGGTGCTTTCTCTGCTAGACTGCAGAATTATTCATTGCTCTTAAGCTTTTCGTATTTTGTCAGGTTTATCTTGAAACCTTTATTGGGTCTTATGAGGATCATTTCTGAGTGACAAAAACAAAACGGTGCATACTCGTAATAGTAAGCAATAATTTAGTCCCCTTTACTTTTGTACCCCTAAAAAAAATAGTTAAGTGCTAAAAAGAATCTAGAGTTTTTGTCATTTATTATCAGTTAAAACAAAGCTGTGAAAGAATTTGGGGTTTGATACAGTCCTTTAGTGAACAGACAGCTTGAAGATCAGCTAACATTGTTTATAGGTAAAGTTGTGAAGAATTTAAAAAAGGAAACATAATTTATAACAATATCCTCAACCTTAAACACATCAATGAGCACTGTTTGATTAACAACCTAAAAATCATGGAAAAACCCTATCAAGAGAGGGCCTGTCCCATTTAACTGATTGCATGAATTTGAGATGAAGCCAGGAATACCAGAGTAACATTGGAAGAGCTGCAGAAATCTTCAGCTCAGGTGGGATAATATTGCAATGGGGTCAACTTTTAGCTTCACTTCTACAAATCTGACTTCATAAAGAATTAAAAGAAGAAAGCCATCTTGGGAAGCGGTCATAACAAACAAGAGGACACAGCAAAAATATTGAAAAAAGGAGCTCTGGATGGATGAAATCAAACCTGACTTTTTGGGCCATGTTAAACACAGTAACTTGCTGAAAAATTAAATATCACATTATTTTAAGTTTCAAAATGTTCTAAACGCTCATCTTTATTGTGAAAGGTAGCGTCATGGTATGCTGGTTCTTTTCTTTAGCAGTATGTTCAAAGATAAATGAAAGTAAATACAGGGTAAACTTGGAAGAAAACCCACTGAAGTGGACAGCAGCCCCAAAAATGTATTAAGTGCTACTGTGACAAGGTATGCAAAAGAGGGTGTGGGTTGGATTTGATTATAAAACCGCAACAGTTTATCATATTCCTCAACTCTTACTACTCTGTGTTAGTATATCATAAATTCCTGATAAGTTGCACCAAAACTTGTTTCTAACGTGACACAAGGTGCTGTAAGTCATTTAAATATAAAGAAATTTAATGACATTATTTTGACACTCATCCAGATGGAGAGAGACAGAAAGGTGAGAAGTTGAAGGAGATGAAATCACAGAGGGAGGCACGCTAATTTGCAGGTGGTATGTATGTCATAAGACCTTTGAGTTAGGATGTTTAGAGTCAAATTGCAACCATGTGCAAAGCTTCAACCAGAAGGCCTCTTCCTTGCTGTCTATCTATTGTCTATGTAACCCAGTGAAAGAAAAAATAGGTTAAAATCTCCTTTTAAGTGTGAATGTTTGAGATAGATGGAAGGGAAGTTAGAAGATGGGAAAGTGTCAATAATTTATATGTAGTGCCTACTTCTGGTGTCAGAAGGGTTAAAAAGGGTGCTACACATGGATCCTAAGGCTCCCGCCATCTTTGGAGCACTGGCTCTGCATATACAACATACACATTCATGTAAACAACTGAAGACATGTAAATGAGCATATGCAGACATGCACAGACATCCACACACAAACAAAGCACACATGCACCCACACTTGTCACTCTTGTTCACAACTGACACAAAGCCACAAACATGCAAGACAAAAAAGAATCCCCTCTTCAGTCACCAGGCAGGTCATTAATTTCATGATACTAAACCAGGAGAAGATGGAGCAACGCACACAAACAACAAAAAAACACAGAAATGGGCGGGTGCATTACGATGTGTGTCCCAATCCACCTAACAATCATGCACCAAGCCCCTCAAGAAACCTGTGTTTATGCATTTGAAAGTCTTTTTGTTGTTGGCTGTTATTGTTGTTCCCAAAGAGGCAAAGCCATTCTAGCAACCTCTCAGATCTCAGATGTTGCTGGAACAGTTTTTTGAGTGGCAGGTGCTTTGTTGTATGATTTATCATCTACCAGAAGTCAGAACCGAGGTCTTGTCAGATGGACAGATGCCTTTATTTTACTGTTGGAGGGGTTTGTCAGCCAAACAGTGATAGTTTGGGATGTTAAGACACCCAAAAGAGTAGGATTATGATAACCTAAGGGCCCTGAAAGGTAAGTCAGTAGCCTTACGATGCTGAATGCTAGAAACTTAAGTAGCTTTTTTTGAGTAAAGGAACAATAAAGAGCCAAATGAGGCAAGAAGGAACACAAGTCTAATTAATCTGTTAATCGCGCCTACTATGGAACAGATGCTGTAGAATTAAAAGAAAACCTCCTCTGCTTGTTTCTTTATTTGTAATGTTGCTTTCTGCTTGTGCAGGGGAACTTTTGGCAATCGCTCCATGTTTTCCCTTCTCTTTCTTGGCTAAAGAGCCAATTGTGGCTAATAGCGCAGTGTTAGGCAGGCAGACTGCCCCCTTGGCAATGTCTGCTGGAGAAGCAGAGGGCTTTAAGATGGTACAGAGCAGTAAAAACTGTTAGCTGAATAAAAGAGCCACTATAGGAAGAGAAAGATTGTCTTTATGGCCCTCCGTGCACAGCAGACTGTTTAACTTATTGCAGCAAATGATCAAACGTGATCATTATTTTAAACTGATTGTTTCAGAATTTGCCTGTTTGTGTTGCAGGTACACTCGGTGAAACTATTTTGAGATGAGGAAGAGATGTCTTGGAAGCAACAGAACGACAGAGGGGGGAGCGGATAGAGGGGTTTAGGGGGGAGCAGGGTTGTGGGTGGGGGTGTGAGAGCTGAATCAGCGGGTAGCTCCGCTAATCGCCGTGGCTCATCTGTTAATGGAGTTAATGAAGAATGGGAGCAAACCAAATGCGCTGAGATGAGAGAAGTTCCACCACACTGCATAGGCTGCTGCTCTCTCTCTCTCTCTCTCTCTCTCTCTCTCTCTCTCTCTCGCTCTCTCTCTCTCTCGCTC
>JAUZNJ010024318.1:4341-16854 GCA_034780135.1 Jordanella pulchra | reverse complement strand
AAAGACATGTTAATTGAGGTGGTGTATTGCGTAGACTAAAAACTATTAGAGGTTTTATATCCAAGATTTCAGTAACCTAATATCACAAAAGAACTGTACTACAATGCTTTAAGTCTCATTTACACAATAAGTTACAATTACACAATTACACAATAGACAAGACAGGGCCTTGGATGGAATCTTGAGGTACTCCACATGTAAGTAGTCAGCAACACCACACAGCATTCACCAGCCCATTTGGTTGTATTGATAAAAAAATACAGAATTCATTATCATTGCTGATGATATTCGAATCTACCTGTGAATTAATGTGAAAACTGATGTCTCTTCTAAGCCTTATTTAACTGTTTTAATATTATTCTTTTATTCATACCTTTAAATCTCCTTCCTCTTAGCGATTACAGAAAAAAATTCTCATTAAGAATATAACTAGTCTGAGAGTACCGTTGAACCTTATATTTAGTTCAATGTTCATTGCATCATTAATTTTGACATATAATTGTTTTTTAAGGCTAGACCCCCTCCCACCCCCCCCTCAGGCATTTGAAAATAGTTTTTAGTGATTTTAATGTGGCCAATTAACAGTTTAAAAAGGATATTTTTGTTTGTTCCACATCATTATAAACACCAAAGTCCATCAACCAATTCCTCTCGAGAAAAGTAAAGATGAACGCACCTTTTTAGATGTAACCCTTGAACTGCTTAAAAAATACTGATATATATACTGATGATACTTATACTGATTTCCTATCCAAATATTAAGGTGATTGTTAAAATCCACATCTAATCATTGATAAAAATGAGCGTGTCTTTTGTTATTTGTTTTAAAAGGTGCCATTCAAATGAAGCTGACACTGATTTAATGAAATGTCTATAAAATGTAAAAAGTTTGGCTTCTATATCATCCAGGGACAGCCAGCTAACAAGCTAGATACTTGCTGTACACCTTGTTTCCTCCTAGCCGCCCAGTTGCCAATATAATATCTCTCAGAGGAAATGCCTGCGCTCCCTGGCCTGACAGGGGGCTTCATTATCCCTGGTGTGTGCTGTGGACAGGAGGCTGCTACAGTCCAATGGAGGAAGCGTGCAGCCTTGGCATCGCCCTAGAAAAGTCCCCACTGGCCTGCTCAGGCAGAGAAACAGATGGTCCAGCCCCACTTAAAGCCCAGCCACCAACTAACCACCAGGCCGACACCTTGCTAAACTCATCTCACCCCCCCTCTAAATCATCCACACACACTCTGAATTATTCATGTGCTCCTCTAAAATCCCACAAAGGCCCTTTTGAGGTGCAGGTATGGAGAATGATTGTGGCATGAAGTCAGGGGGGGCGCATAATTACAGAGATAACTGTCGGCCTAAGTGTTTCCAAGGAGGTGGAAGTATCTAATGCTTTACAAATATATCAAGGAAGATCCTGTGATTTTGTATTTATTTCCGTCCATTCTGTTCTTCATCAACCTCGTCAGCTTAAAGATAAACTAATTTTTTGCCTAAATCCTGGTTTCAGTAATAATCCATGTGGGTATTGAGGTTATATGAATGAAAAAAGGAAGATTGAGGGAAGATATGAAATATGTAGATTGAGCATAATTTACTGTTTTTAGGGCCCAAGAGAATTTTTTTTCCCATAAATGTGAGTTAGTGTTTACGTTAAATGGCCCCGTAAATCCATTAAGCTGCAGAAGAGGTGAAAAGCCCTTCCAGCAGTGATAAAGAGGTGACACGAGGTGAAAAACTAATGGGCCTGCTTACTTCCCACCCTCACCCGCACACAGCTATAATGTGATAATTGGAGGATACTACAGGGAATATCGGAGGATCTTTCTCATTTCAACGGCAACTGCACTAAAAGCCCAAATCTCATCATCAGCAGTCACAGCTTACCACAGAAGAGGCCTTTCACTGTCACCGAGGGGCTTTTAAAATAATTTGCTACTCAGATACAGCAGACGTTTTATTTGGATTAACTGTTTAACAAGCCAGGACTGGAGGAAATCTGGAGTTGGGCTAAAGACCTAATCATCAATGTGTTTGTTCTCTATTGTACTTTCTGCTACAAAAATGTCAATCCCTGGAGAGAGCTGTACATCTGGAAACCAAAATACTTTGGAAATGTTTGTGCTATTCTAGTCACTCCAAAAACTTTTGCAGGACACACTGGTAAAAAAAAAATAAAGTTATTGAAGTCTGAGTGATTACTTTCACTTTTAGCCAGAAAGAGCAAACAAACTTTAAGAAAGTGACAAGACTTTCGGGATATTATCAAAGGAATTAGCTTTTTATGTCTTTTCAGTATTTTAATCAAATACTCCAATTTCTAACAGTTTTCTAACAACTCCACTGTTAGACCAGGCAGGTAAATACAAATGTGTTTGCAAATAAATCCTACATGCTGCTACTCCTTCACTGGTATATCAACAAATCAAAACTTAAACAGGAACCTTCATGCAGTGTGACTGTGTCCAAGGAATTGAAACTACATACCTCAAAATTCAACAAACACAACAAATCTCTAGTTGTCTATTTGTTAGCGGAAAGAATAAAGATAATTATATCACATCACCTGATGTTAATCACATTTATAATGTTAGCAACATTCTACATGATTTGCTCATTTTATGTGGATTTTACCTTGAAAGCCTCCAGTTTCTTTTGCTTTTGCATAACCTAAAACTAATCTGAACAGATCATCAGCTGGAGATAATTGGTCTGTGTCCCGGTCCGATATCAGCCAAAAAACAAGTAATAAAATATTTCCTCTGGTATCTAAAATCTGCAATATAAGCATGCTGATAGAAACACTCCAGTTCTTTCTACTTCTGTTTAAAAATTGATGTAAGTTATTGGTTATTAACAAATAGGCAGGTTGTTCTTTTGCTTATTGTTGTTAACTATTATTTTCTGTTTGAAAAATGTATCTTGATATAAAATAACATAGTTTTTAGGATCTGTGCTGATACTGTATTCGGGTAATATTGGTATCAGCCAATAAATAAACTCTAAAATTCCTCTCAGAGACGGAAAAAATGAAACAGCACTTCACTTTTCTGCTTCTCTTTCAGTTTCTGCTTTCCTCAAACATTTCTTGTTGTAATATTTTTACTTTATAATCCTCAACAGGTGTTTTTGTATGTATTATATTTTTTTTAGCAGATTAGTCTACCTCACGGTATTTACAATGTTTGTTTTCTGTTATGATTGTCCCATTTTTAGATGAGGATGCATTGAATGTGCAGATAATGTGCGCTTGGTGCCAGAAGGTTGGTGTGAAACGCTATTCTCTGAGCATGGGGAGTGAGCTGAAGAGCTTCTGCAGCGAGAAGTGCTTTGCTGCCTGCCGCAGGGCCTACTTCAAGAGAAACAAGGTAGGAGCATGTCCTTATTCTTGGGTGGGGGTTATAGGTCAAAACATTACTGATGACGACTTGAATTAGCAGATTATCATTGAGTTATTCATTCTCATGAAGTGAATAAACATTAAGCTAAAAGGTTGAGGGTATTTTTATCCTTTCAACTTTTTTTTTTTATAGTGGTTTAGAAGGAATCCATACAAAACACATTAAGAGGTCAAACATCTAACTTTCCCTTAACCCTTCAAAGTTAAAGAGCCCAAAAAGATTTTACTTTTAAAGTTAAACATAACAAACCATCGTGGCTCACAAAAAGAAGACAAATGCAAAGTAATATCAGTATAATAAAGTGCTTTTCTTAAACCGGGCCCTTATTTCTGTTAATGTGATAATTTGTCAGTCGTCAGATCCCCTGGGATTTTGTGGTTGCACAACAAAACTACTAATTGACTTTGGTTAGCATCGTTAGGATGGTGGATGTATGCAATTTACTCTGCCTTTGCAAACCCTGTGTAGTTTGAAGTTTAGGAGTCAATATAAAGGGCTAATTTTTTAAACGTATAAATGTAAGCTGATTGAGATGTAAAATGCTCATTTTTTTCCATTCCACTACTGAAAATCAGTCCTTAGCGATGAAGCTGCTGTCACTGTTGTCCCTGTAGAAGGTTTTTTTTAATTCTACTCAGTTTGTTTTTCAAACGTATTAGTGTTGAAAGACACTGAATAAGCAATATAAGGCATATATTTTGGGACGGCCTCAAGTTTCAGAAGAAAATTCATCAGGTATCAAGAAAACAAGGCATCAGATATCAGGATATGTTGGTATTGAATACTAAGAAAGGTCTGTCCACAGGTTTTTCTGTGATCTTGCTAAATAATCAACCAACAAAATTATAAGCTATGATGAAAACTTGACCTCCTTGGTGGAGGTGTCAATGGAAAAAAATAATCCTATGATTGAATTCAAACAGGCATGTAGATGGTAACAGTAGTGGTGGATGGATTCATGCAAAATATCAATGATATCTATTTTAAGTGGGTATAAGTTTTTTATCCATACCTTAGTTTTAGATTCCTTCTTCTATTTCCACAGTGAGGCTTCTGACACTATTTAAATGTATTTTTTAAAACTTTAACAGTACTTTTATAATTTTATACACTTTTAAAATTGATAAAAATCTAGAAAATAGCTGCAGCTGTAGGAATGAATTGTACTTAACATCTGTATTAATGTTTCTAAACTCTCAATTTACTTTTGAATTATAATGTTTTATCCTTTACTCATTTCTGAAAAGAACGTTTTTATTTTTCTGTTCTTCCTACATCTTACATCTTAATTATGTGCTAGGTTTTAAAACACCTAAAGATCAGGCGCGGCGTTCATGCGGTGGTTAAAAGTGCGACCATGTACAGAGGCTTTGGTCCCCGACACGGCTGTCGCTGCATGTCTTCCCTATTCCTTTTTCCTATCTGCCTACTTTCACAAATAACACAAAACTAAAGGCCGGTAGAGCATAAAAAATATATAGAAAAAGAAAAAAACAAAAAAACCACTAAAGATCAAATATTGGGTGATATTTGAATATTAAATATCAAAAAAGAAATAATAAATATTGGTGTCGGTATCAGGGATTCTAGTACTGTGTTTACTTGGTATTGGATGGATACCAAAAAAAGCAGCATTAAACAGTGATCTCCACAAACAACTTTAGGTTAGAGGCCTGCAGTTAGTTTCTCTGGTAAAAAAAGACCCAGTTCCCCATGCCTTTTTCTCTGAGACCTGTTGCCTTTTTTTCCCCGAGGCCCGATGATGTCTTAATGCTAGTCTTTAGTGCTAACCATGAAAACAACTGATTAATCACAAACATGACATCATGAGCCATTTGCTTTTCATATTTACACCAAAATATAGATTTAATTATCAGCTATCAGATGAGGCTAAATCGCTACAATTATAATCAGCACACCACTACTGCTAGCATTTTACTGCTTATTCTTAAAAGCTATTCATAAAAAAGGACATTTTACTTCTGATTTAAGATTTGTTTATCAGACATATCATTTATTACAACGCAAATAACTCATTTATTTAGTGGGTTTGATTCTTTTATGTTTGTTGCTCACTACATAGCAGCTACTATTAATTTAGTTCAAAAAATGCATTTTGTACTTTTCAGAGACAGAAACCATTCTGCTCCTAATAAAAACAATTAGCTTCTCTTATTCAATAAAGTAAGATTTATGTGTGACTTAGTAGGTTGTAGCTTAGGTAATAATGTATCACCAGATATGACAAATAAAACTTTTACTTTGCCCTCTGCAGGAATCGCTTCCTCTTGGTAAAAGTATTTAGTTTTAGACCCAAAGAGGTATTTTTTTGCAGCAGTTCTTTTACAGATATAATCAATCAATGTAAGTCTAATATAAGCCTCTCTTACTTTCCTGATTTATTTGGATCCATACACATCAGCTTTACTTAAATAACCTGTTTTCAGTTGTTTACCTTTGCAAAGAGTGACTAACCACTCTTTTCTGTTATCTTATTATGAAATTCTTGGAGAAAAAAGAAAGTATGCATTACAAATTAAAGGATCCTGGACACTTCAATCAACCTAAAAAATCTTTAACTTCCATTGACTTTTTACATTTCTTGTTAAGGCCACTGAATGTGCTGCCCTCAACAATTGTGGTAAAAAGTATGGATTCAAAGTCGGAGTTTTATAACTTATTCATAATCCTGCAATAAAAGATTATTTTTTTAACGACCGTTTCGCACAACATTACCAGGACCGCCATTAGTAGTGGAGGCTGCTCTACCTACTAAATTAAATCTTGTTTAACTGCACTCTCATTTTCTTTGCTGTGGTTAAACAAATCTCCTTTCTCTTTTATACCCAAGCTGGGATATATAAGGAATTATACAGTGAGTATACCATATTTCACTCTACGTTTTGTCCGTCCTGAAATCCATCCGAATGAGCACAACACTACAGCAGATAAATGCACCTGCAGTTTGTTCATTTAATGTCTTTCTTCCTCCGACACTATTTCCCAAAGCATGTAAAATTCAACCTGAATGTTGCAACTGCTTTATTATTGCTTATAGTATTATAATAATATTTTTTTATATAATTTTTTAGGATAAAAGTAGAGTGTAGTCAAACTAAATTTTGACAGAATGACAGATAATCCAGCTCCCTCTGCTGATGCAAAGAGTTTACTGACATTTGACATCTCAGTGGGGGAACTTTGACAGGTGCAAGAATAACTAAACTTTACACTACATAAAAAATACCTCTTTTAAACATGTTTTTTTTATCTGTGCAGATTAACCAGGGAAGTTATAGTATTTTTTTTTCTTGTTTTTAACACACTGTCTAGAGTGAAATCAAATGAAAAGACTTTCCTGTAATCGTTGCAAGAAGAACCTTTAAAACTGTGTTTCCTGTTACTGTCAGAAACAGGTGAGGAAAAAAAGAACATGATACAATAAACTTAGAGCCATTTTTTCTGCATTATAACTAAAGTCAGCTCCCTTATCTCCTCCACTTTTATTATGTAGCTTCAGTTTTCCAACTGCCTGCCTCCCATTAAGACATTTGTAGCTGTATTGTTATCCCACACCCAGCTTAAACCTGTTACTCCTACCACACACCTCGCCACTGTCTTGCTGCCCTTATACCTGCCCTCAGCTAAGGTAAAGTGCGTAATATTTATATTTCTTGAAGTTTTCACATTCTCTAACATTACAACTAAAACCTAAGTTATTTCATCGGTGTTTTATGTGATAGACCAGGAGAAAGTAAGTTGTACGGTTGCAATTCCAGACAAATTATCCCCTTGTATCAACCACATCTGATAGCATACATTGTTTTTTACGTTTTGCAACATACTCTTAATTGGTCTTCCCTAAGCTGTCAGTCATAAAATTGTTGAATCTTTCTACAGTTGTTCTCGATTTGCACGTTAGAGGAGTTCAGCATGCAGCCAGCTAACCTGGGCTCTATTAAGAGGTATCAAAGCTAAAAAGTTGAGAATATATTTTGGTCTATGACTGAAAATCTCTATTTTTATGGAAGATGAAGAAAAAAGAAAATAAGTTAATGTTGGTGTAGAAGTCATAGTACATCTTCCCCCACATAACTTCCTCTTTAATGTAATCTGTTTTCCTCTTCGATACAGTCAACTTCGGCCTCAACAGATTATCCACACTTTCAATAATTTACCTGCTGCTGTTCTATTTGCCAGGAAGACATGTTGGCTGTTTCATCAGCAGAATGCACGTGTTCAAACATCCCAAACACAGAACAGTTTTCCTCTCCCTCAGTGGCTCAGATTCCATATTTTGTCTGGCTGTTGCACATTTATGCAGTCCATTTGTGTAAACGATACCCATATGTTTCTTTCCCCTTGCACCCACAAGGCTGCACAAAGCAAAGCAGCCTGCAGGCTTTCTCCTATTCCTCACATCTCCTCATGTTTGTGCACGCTTTGGGTCGAGGTTTAGACATGTGGGTGGGGAAGTGGGTGGGGTGTGTGAGTGGGAATCATGTTGCATGAAGCATCCTCAGCTGCTTCACTCATGAAGTCCAATCTCCTTCTCGTGTGACGACGGTAGCGGCGACTTTCTCACATCCCTGCATAGCTCCATGTTATCAGGGGCTTGTCTGTGTACAGCAGGCGATGATGGATAGTTTAATTCAAGCTAATCACTTATGTTTCTGTTTACTGTGTCTTTAGCCTCTCAGTTAATATGGAAGATCCCACTTCTTCTTAACTTCCAGCACTCGCTAATTCTGTGTCTTTTATGGCGACGACTTACATAAAACCACAGCTCAAGACATTAAGAATTTTTGGGAAAGATACTGAAGTTCACTCAGAATTTCCACTTAAGTCATAGGAAGTTTAGGGATTTGCATTAAAAAAAATCACTTCAGCTCTCAGCTGTTGATGAAAAGCTCCTTAGCTGCAACTCCTTTAAAATAATTTGCAAGGATCTCACATTTATCAAACTCCTGCTCATATAATAAGAAACATGCATACAGTACATAATACAGCATGAGGTTGAAAAGCAGTGCAGATCCTGAACGTTGCACAAATTATCTTTGCTGTCCGATTAAACTGATCAGCTTTTTATTTTGCTCATAAATGTGTTATCCATTGTTAGTATTTCAAGTATTAAAACATAATATGACATGTTTTGAGGTATTGGAAGGATCCAACCACAGACAGGAAGGAGGCAGGATTACAATAAAAATGAAATGCGAGGAAGTAATATAAAAGAAAAGTGCTTGAAGACATGGAAGACACGGGTCAAATAGATTTAAAGAGTTTAGGAGGTATTAATGCTGGATCTGTAATATCTAGATGATCTAGATGGATGGGTGATAAGAACAGCCTGCAGGTTTGAGAGACCGGAAGGCTGAGGACACAAATCTGATAATAGTGCTACATGATTACACATACAGATTTTCAACACAACAGTGAATGAAAACTCATAAGAAGCGTTGGGATAAGACCCTAACCCTAACTGCACAGAACATTATGAAAAAAAAACAAGCCTGTAAATGAATGTGAAGCCCAACAAATCATGACATAACCATGAACTGTCTTTGTAGTATTTTTCCAAACCAATTTGTCATTTCTTTATGCTGAAAACATTTTGGTTTTATAACACAAGAGAAAAGACAAATCTTCCTTTCATTTTTTAATTTCTCTTGAAGCATTGGGGTTGACTGTCAGTTTTCTGTCACAGATTTTTTTTTATGTAAATTGTATGGATTAGAGAACATCAATGATTTACAAATGAAATGTATACCCCCTTACAGAAATCAAATAACACTCTTGGGGTCCATAGTTGGCATTTCGGAGACCTTGTTAGCTGAACTGTTTGAATAATAAAATGTTTTATTTCTTTTTTTATACTTTTGGCCAGTTTCCTTTACATAATTATCAATCCTCCACCAAACTGTAAGATTTTAGTTGTTTTATAATCATACATTTTTTTCTTTAAGCCCAACCTTCCGGATTTATTCTAACAAAACTATGTTTGTGATGATAATACAGAAAAGCCAAACTCCTCACTATGTAGGGAGGCGCCATAAACTTGACTCCTTGTATTTTTCTGATTGCGCAATTGCTAATTGTAATTTTGAAAATAAATTTTCCAAACAAAAACACAGCAGTTTCAAAAAAATATATGTTTTTTTGATGTAAAGTTTTTTGATTGGTGTGTTGTTGTTGTTTTTTTTTTTGTCTTTTTGTTTTGTCCCGTCGAAATGATCATATTTATGGTTCACGCTCTAACTGTAAATGTGGGATAAGAAGTTATTTTCCTGTTACTTAAACTTGTGCGGAGATCTACTTTAGTAAAAAAGATAGGCAAAGTCTCTGCAACGAATCATATTTACAATAAGGGGAACAACTGGGGATAGATCCCTAAATAAATGTTCCTACTAAATAAATGTTGACTATTATTTATAAGGCTTCACTATTTTTTTTGTTTTTTTTGAGAGGGTGGTAGAATAGGGGCTAGAATTAATTATTAGTTAGAAAGTAATTAATTTATAGGGTAAATTCCATAAATATGGAGGGTGCTTTAAGAATATAGCTTTGTGCTTTAAAAGCTTTTTTGCAGACTTTCTTAACCAATGTGTTGCGAGAAAACCTGCCTGTTCCTGCTGAAATAACTTCCGCAATCTTTTATGTTATGCTATTGAATTTGATTATTTTTACTTTAAAAAATATTTTTTTTAAAATACCGTCTTGGTAATAACAACTTTTTAATCTTGCTTTATTTAAGAAAAGAGGAGAATTTAAAAGCATGTTACGGGAAGACTTCAGTTCGCAGGTTGTTTCTGCTGAAGCACACACTTTTCCTTTCTTGTTCACACCATGAACCCCCCCCCTATGAGACCTCAGACCTCCATCAGTGTCTTTCCCCGAGAGCTCGCTCCAGGCACGAGGGGGCAGAGTGTCGCTTCATGTCAGCCCAGAAATGTCACTTCACCTCCAACATGCACACGAACCGGCCTCCCTGCTCCTCCACCCTCCACGGTTTTCCATCAGCTGCCAGTGTGAGAAATGTACGAGAGAGACGAGGACATCTATCAGAGTGTGTCTGTATGAGTGCCTCGGTTGTGTGAATTTTTCTGCGCATGTGATGAAGACTGTAAAGTGTCTGCACGTTGCAGCTAAGGCTCACTGGAGCTTGGGAAGCCTGCAGGCCTGCCTTACACCGCTGCAGGGCACAGAGAGGAAGGTGATTATCTCATAGCTGCCAGCCATCTAGCTCAAATAAAGAAAAAAGTCAAACTCCAACTAACAAGACGTGGAGACTGTAAAAGTAAACATGAACTTGGATGGCTTTGTGACATTTCTTCAACTTGTACTGCAGATAAAGTCTGGCAAAATCTTTTTTACATTCATTAATGTTTTGCCAGAGAGCTAGTTATGACACCACTAATCGCTTTTTGCCATGTTGCCCCTTGAGTTTTGGGGACATTTTTGTACCTGAATGATTAACAGGTCAGCTATTAGTTCCCAAAGTCCAAAGTACAGCAGATCAAGTCATGTTCTAAAGATGACAAGAATGTCTGACTGCTTAAAAAGAAAATAAAAAAAAAAGAAATGAGAGATGAATCAAAACTTATTTGCAGCAGAGACAACTGTAGCTGGACTTAGCGGTAGTAGAGTAAAATAGAAGCTGTGAAATGTGCAGACAGGAAAAACAGCGAAGTGATGTTTGGGTTAATTGTTGTTTTTTTATATATATTTTAAAAGGTTTATTGTCTCACTTATTTGCTCGCTGCCATGTGGTGTGCACTTTCATCATGGTCTGGAATCAACCATCAGCTCAAGAACGCGCGGGTTGTATTGACCTTGGTATCCGATTTCAGAAAACATTGTTTAATATAAAAAGAGTAGTTATTTTTGTCAAGTGATGGGCGCACACACCTGGACGAGTATGTGTGCCCAGATGGAAGGCAGCATGTTGAATGTTGACTGACCACGGCATCAAGAGAGGGAATTCATGAGGAGAATATCCTCCTTTGGATAGATGGATGGATGGAAAACTTCATTTGCTCCTGATAAATATAAATTAAACATTAAAACTCATTCGCTTTTATTTTTAAATATTTCCCTTCATCACAGTTTTGTTTTAATTACACTGCATATCTGTCTCTCCATCTATGTCTGTCTTTGTGTGGCTCTCTGTGAGCCCTGAGCCTTGTTCATGGTGCCAACACCTCATTAGTACAATATGCAAATGAACTGGAACGAGGCCAGAGGGTCAGAGCACCAACTGGAGGCTGAATAATCGCACATTGCTGCAGCTTTCTTCAGTCGTGATCCTGTGTGTTCGCCACAGAGGGTTTTTCCGTGTCCTCGGATTTCTACCCGGTTAATGTCCGTTTAGCTCTCTGGAGTCTGTGGAGCACAGATAGTGTTCATTTTTATTTGCAGTTTAAAATGTTTTCAGACTAAAATTACTCTGAAAAATCAGAGTTGATAGATTGCATAGTAAAGGGAATATAGTGTCACATAGAGACCTGCTTAGACCAAGTGTTTGACCTTTCACTACCTTCAATGGAAGATACACCTTAAAGCTAAAAATGAACTTCTATCATAGTTCCTGTTAGTCTTTAGTTCAAGAGCGTTACATTCTGACCTGATGATATAACACCTGCCTCTGTATAAGAGTGGATTTAATTTATTGAATAAAAGACATGTCAGAGCTTCTCTTTAAATATCATTGAGGCAAAGTTACCAACCACCACACCCGACATAAACGTTTGCTTCAGTTTTAACACTGTGCATAAAATCATGCTGAAAAGTAGCTCTACTTCTACCAATTTCTACTTGAGTTAGATTGAAAAAGTATTTGCCAGGGTGCAGCGCTGGTATAGTGGTTAAGTGCACGACCATGTATGGAGGACTCGATGCGGACGGTGTGGTTCAAATCTCAGCCAGCATGCCTTCCCCTTTCTCTCAGAACTTTTCCTGAGTGCCAGCTTTAAAAAAAATGATACAAAATAAAGGCCACTAGAGCCTAAAAAAAAGGTATTTGGTAAAAAGTTACTCAAGTACTTGTATTATTGTTTAAACTGACAAAAATCAAACAGACTGTAAACTAACATTATATGATGTCAAAATCCTT
>JAUZNJ010024307.1:0-16854 GCA_034780135.1 Jordanella pulchra | reverse complement strand
CAGAGGGCTCCAGCCCAGGAGACCCACGGCGCGCTCTGCTGGAGGAAAAGTGGCAGACAGGCTCCGGATCTCAACAGTAACACAAACATACAAAGCGCTTTTAGGAAGTATACTCAGAAGATTTACCTCCCACCTGCCCTCACCTGACTCAAACTTTAAAGAGGCATGTGACCGAAACCCCTCTGACAAGGCAGTTAACGACCCATCAGAACCTAAAAACCCCAGATGCTTTCCATGGGGCATCTAATAGGAGGAATCATAGCCACCTTGTGTTTTGCGTTTTTCCCCACCCTAACTCTTTTGTTACACTTAAAGTATATTAATCTCAATGCTCCGCACCACCACTTACAACTGAAGAAGCCTCTTGGATGAGAGGAGAAATGTCTTCTAGAAAAGTTCCCATTCAGTTGCCTAAACTGAACTGAACTTAGGTTCCTTTGAGGTATATGAAAATATTTTGTTTAATATACATCACTTGGCATGTATCCATCCTGGCTCCTTAAGCGGCTTCCCTTCTCTAAAACTACCCTACGTAACTTTAGAGGGTTGGATCCATCAATGAAAGAGTCATGTGACCTAGACCGCCGCTTTATGGTAGTCTGAGCTCCTCTTTAACATTGGGGCTGATTTACTGTAACTAAAATTTGTTGTTAGGTAACAAAATAAATATGACACAAACAGGTTTTCTATGATTTAGGATTTTATCTGTAGGAGTGAATTTTTTTTTTTTGTATGTACAAGTAACTCTATGAGTCTGCTGGTTTAAAAGCCATCTGCTATCAGATTCCAAAACATGGAGGCAGACTGTTTAATTTTGTGATAGTGCAGTGTTATTAGTTGCTAAACATGGAGGATTAGCTAGCCCTGTGGTTAGAAAAAAGACAGTGTTGCCTCAAAAAGAAGCACAGTTTGGCCAAAGATATGAGACTACAAAAAAAAAAAAACTTAAATCATTACTTCTCATTAATTCTTTTAATTTCTCCAAACTTAAGCTGTGAGTTGCAGCCTAATGTCTCAACTTTGGACTAATCTTTCCAAAGGAAATCACTCCTGGGTTTTTGTGGTTAAATTAGATGCAACTTTCAAAGATTATTTCATGTGAGAAAATAGGCTTTTTTCTTTAACTCTTTTAAACTTTCCTATTAACATCCTGGTTAAAATCCCTGTGTTGTACCTCAGTCTGTCTCAAGGTTTTTTTGCTGCTATTCCTCAGCTGTTTTTTTTTCACTGTTTCTCTTAAACTGCTCTGATGTTTCGTTTTTTTTCTCTGGGTTTTGCAGCACCCTTTTCTGACCCAGCAGTGTCTGAACCAGGAGTTGACTCTAGACCTGCTGGACAAATTCAAAAACCCTGAGAAACACAAGACCTGTGTGTCGATCGAGGAAGACGAGATGGAGGTAAAACAAGCTGAGGATTTAGTGCTGAATACTGGGATAAACCATATATAAACACAGTATAATCTCCCTATATATCTTTATTTCAGAAACCTGACCCTAGTTGGTTTGTTAAGAGTATTTCTTTATTTCTTTGGGATTTTAGGTCGCACCTCCTGCATCTTTAAGAAGAATCCAGTCAATCAATAAACACAACCGAGCCGAGAGGACCAATTCTGACATCAGCTGTAAGAAACCATCTCAGTTTTCTATTTTTTTCTCAATATTAAAATATGTTTTTTTCATTTTAAGCTGAATATGTCCTGTTTTTTTATTTTCAGTCACTGTTTTGCTGTTTCAGTCAGAATAATATTTGTTCTTTAGCTCTGATTAAAACCTTTTCTTCACATTTTTATAAAGATAAAAATGATCAATTCTTTATCTGCATCCACTCAGTTGAACAGATTTACACTCAGAGGCCGACAAAGACCAGATCACCAAACGTAACAGTAAGAATTCAGTCCTTTTGTTTTGATATCGGCTGCTTGTGCATCTTCATCTTGAGTTTCACCTCACTGTTTGCTTCTCATCTGTTTATGGTTCTCCAGGTTTTAATAAGACTTTGTCCCTTTTACTGTTAATCTTCAAAAGATAGAAAAGCAAACAGGAAAGTTGTCCCTTAGTCTGACTCAAACACACAATTTGTTCCCATTTCTGAAATTGAATTTTTGGAAAATACTGGACACCTATGTTTGACAGTTCAATAATAAGATTTTAGCTCCAAAAAGTTATTTTCTGCTGTTCTATACAGACTTGGCATTCAGATATGATCAGTATTAGATTTGATTCAGAAAGAGGCTCCAGATCTGTTGATCGAGATTATGTGAAGCCTGATGTAGGCAACGTCACTCCTCGAGTGCAGCTGTGCAGGCACAGCGTGGTCAGGCTAGGGGCTGCTGCCTAGAGAGCAGAACTCGTACTTGCAGAGTTGCAAAAATCAAGAAAAATATTGATTTTGCTGAAGGAAACGATTATAACATCACTAAAAGCTTAAAGAAGTTGATATAGGCCCTTTAAAACACGCTGTTGTTTTTTTAAGCATCAAGAAATATAGATATTAAGCTGTTGTGTGTCAACAGCTAAACCTGGATGTGTTTTTTAGTTAAAGTTTAATATTTCATTCACCAAAATAAAGCAGCTGCTGAACGGAAGTTCTGATCAAGAAAAGGACAGTAAAGCTTGTTAGTCAAATGTGTTTAGAGTTTGTCTACTCTAATAGCAGTGTGGAAAAGTAAATGAAGTGTGAAGAAATAAAATCGATACATGATTAAAAATCCTGTCAAATTAACGATTAACGTTAATTAACGTTCATATTTCATTACATTTTTTCATTTTCTCAGCTGAGGCCGTCAACAGGATCAACAGGCAGCATTAACAGCCCGCCGAGGTAACTAATGAAACCTTAATCTCACATGTGGATCAAATTAATCAGATTCTTCCCCATGAACTGATGAACATCACATATTTTCATCTCTTAGGGATCAGGACTCAGACTCTGACGACTATGACGATGTGGACATGTAAGAAAACATTTTCATGAAGCAAAAGGCCAGTTTTGCAGGAGTTGATTGTTTTTTGACAATATTAGGCTGATGTTTTCTTCCTGTGCGTCTCTCTTCAGCCCCACAATGCAGCCTTCTTGGTAAGATGAACAAGTCAGGCTCTTCTCTTTGTGAACATCTGCTGCCCTAAACTGTTTATAACAGTTGGGGTATGCTAACTAGCAATAACTGCATCACACTTCAGAGCCTCCTTTATAATATGAATACTGTGCACACTTGTTTCTCCAATTAGTATGATCAATTTTACAGCTTTGCTTTGTTTCCTACAGTAAGGCGACTAATGACCCAACCCTCTCTTTCTGACAGTATCATAATGCCAGAAGATGAAACTCCTCCTCCGCTTCCTCCAAAGGTGACAATAAAAACCTGAATGCTGGATATATTTCCATTAGACTCATTTGACCAAAGAAAGTTCACCCTCTTTAATTACTAGATTTTTTTAGAATAACAACAAAATAAAAAAAAGGATCTGGTTTAACAGCAGGTTCTAAAATCATTTAGATCTAAAGTGTGCAGAGTCACATGTTTAACACGTTGATTACCTATGGAGCAAGGGTTAGGTCAGATGGGACAGATGGGTGTGGAAAGCTAAGTACACCCCTGCTGCTTTAACTGGATTTAGGAGAGAGAATAGCTGCAGTTGCTGCAGGTAAAACGCACCAAACCACTGCGAGCACTTCTATTAGTGAATACTGGTGCATATTAACACAAAGCCAGAAAGGAAATGACATCAGCAATGAGTTTAGAGGAGAACCTGTTGCTTCACGTCAATTCATAAACATTCAAAGGACAGAATAATGTTAAAGACCACTGTGGACTGGAGGTCCCAAAGCAAACTTGGTATTGGCATTTAAAGCTGTTTATTTACAAAATATAGGATTTCGCACTGTCGTTTTTAATAAAAAAATGATTCTTTCTTATCTGAAAATGGATCAAAATTGTTTTTGCTGAATTTTCTATTTTTCTCCTTTTGTTTCTTTTCGCAGCCCAAAGCTCGGACCAGCTCAGAGGAGAGCATGGCAGGAGACGATGATCGGTTGAGAAAACCCAGCTCCCTGTGTGCCCCCTCCCCTCTCATCAGGACCTCTAGCGGGACCCATGTCCGACCCACACCCCACCCACGAGCCTCACGACACTCAGGTGAGATCCCTCGTCCGGTGGTGACTAAAGTTTTCAGACTCTGGGAATCAAAAATTAAACATCCACCCTTTTTTAACTGGTGTAAATAGTCTATTACATATTTTACAGGATCAACTTTGAATACAAAACAATTCGATAAAATGTAAAAGTGTCTGTGGAGGTTAGATAGCTTATAGAACAGGAACATGTGCATTTTTCCATTTTCAGTTATATTGTTTTATCCTTTGTTGCGATTGAGGGCCAATAAAAGTTATTTTGATCTTTTTCAGTTTTAAACCTTTTTTGTTATTAGCATCTCATCAATATACAAGAATGATTTTCTTGCTATGTAAATTTTGTGAAAATGTTTTTATTGTTTTGTGTGACCCAGATCCTCCATCATTACCGGCCCAGATTTATAACAGCCCAGCAGAACCACTTCCTCCAGAACTCCCTCCTAAAGACTTCCGGAGACGGAAACCAATTTCAAAGGTAGAAGAAATGATGAAATTTCTAGAAAAAGCAAACTTTATTAATTTTTTTCATTAATTTTAAAAACATCCCTTCAGAAGGAAGTGTTATAAATTGTTATAAAAGGCTCAAATGTCTTTCTTCACCCTCTGACTTCATCCTGACTCTTTTCTTCTCTTTTCTCAGGATCTTCCTGACAGTCACAGCCCTGTATTGAAGAAACCTCCTGTGAGTTCCTCCTGGATTGGACCTCTGCCAATAGGATCTTTGGAAATGTTTAAGCTAAATGTTAACCCGTCTTTCTGCTTTTTGTCTTTAGGTCTATTTTAAAAAGATATTTCATGGCTGCCCTCTGAAAATAAATTGCTCCACAACCTGGGAAAACCCTTTGTCCAAAGGTTGTTTCTTGTCCCAAATATCCAGCTCGTTTTCTTCTTATCAGACATGTAACTAAGCATCATGTCCATCCTCTTCCTCCTTCAGAGCAGCATCTGATCCTGGGGGCCGAGGAGGGGATCTACACCCTGAACCTTAACGGCTCTGAGGCCACGATGGAGCTGGTAAGATCCTGATGAGATTTACTGGAAGGCTCTAAAATTATCCCCACAGTTTGGACAACAACGAATCAATGCTGTGAATAAAGGAATGCAGGATTGCATAGAAATGAAACCCTGGATGTTTGTGTCCTCTCTTCCAGTTATATCCTGGGAAATGTACCTGGGTCTACACCATTAATAACGTCCTCATGTCTGTATCAGGTAAAGAAAAAGGTCAAACATGGCTGCCATTATGAAGATGAATGGTTCGAATCTGTGATTTGAAAGCATAAAAGTAGTTCTCGAAAATAAAATAAAAACAAATGTTCTGCATTTCCATAGATTTAGGAATAACTCTTGAGGTTTGGGTTCAGTAAAATATCTCCAGTTCAGATCCTCTTTTGATGATCCCCCAATTCTTCATACTAAACCTTCAACCTTTGTGCTTGCAGCACTTTCTAATGGAATAAAACTGGGGAAAAAAGTCATCTTTTTTGTATCTTTCTGACCTATTTGGATATATAGATATTTAAGTTGACTTTTAACAATAATAAGAAAGTTAATCAATCTTGAAGGGAGAGTAAACATCACAGCGAGAGATTTAAATAGGTCAAATGGACCCCCATCTGAGCATTAGCCTCTTACAGCATAAAGCCCCCAGTGCTGACTGTGAAACATGAAGGTGTAACTGTCATTATTTGGGATGCTTTTCTTTCTACTTTCCTTTTGTTTTTTTAAGCACTAGAGGGTCTTTATCTGTATTATTTTTGAAGGTGTGTTGACAGGAAGTGGGTCAGAGAGAAGAGGAATTCAATGCCTCGATGTTCAACAGGCCAGCAAAATATGTGGCTGCTTAGGGCACCAGGTTTACTAGGGGGCCTCCGAGAACTAGTAAGAAAAAAAATGAAACTGGTCTCGGGGGCCAGTTTGATACACAGATGAGAAAGGACCGGCTTACACTTTTCTGAGACAAACATATTTTTGAGAAGAATCAGACAGAGTCTGAACGGAGTAAATTTGCTACAGAGATGGAAAAACCTTTTTAACTCTCTAAGGCGCAGATTACCCCGTTTAAACTGCTCACTTCCCTCTTTTAAAATACTATAATACCTTGGAGTTCTACTCAAATCTTTGCAGAGCTCCAAAGAAAGCTATTACTGTTTCATCTGCATAGAGAAAAAATGTCTAAGCTCTAATTTTTAAAGAAATATTTTAGATCTTCCAAGACAGAAGAAAGACTGAAAAAGTGATCAGAAATATGTTTTAAAGAGTGGATTCAAAACAGAGGAAGAAAAGCGGAACAGGAAATATAAAATTAACTGTGAAAGTTAGTTAGAGGTGTTATGGTTACATACATTGATGGAGTTTTAAGACATCAATTCAATTTAATTTGTTTTTTCCAATGTTTTACCTGGTTACAGATGACTTTTTCTTTACATATGCTTAATATCTTATTGTTTATTGTATTTAGTGCAATTGAATTTAGTTTCACATTTTTTGCATTTGTTTTTTGTTGTTTTTTTTTGTTTGTTTTTCAGTTTTTTCTTAAAATTGTCATTACAATGCAGGTTATTTTTGCACATTGCAGTTTTTTTTAACCAAAAATACTAAGTCGGGTGACATTTGAATGTAAATACATTGCATTTTAAATCACACCGTGTATACACATAGGAAAATATGAACAACACTGCCAGATCTGTGGTGAGTTTAAAGAAGGTGTGTGAATGATCTGATCATCTGATTGTAGTTTGCAGCAATAGATGTTAGTGGCAGAAATAGAGTGACCCGAGATCAAATTTGGCTTAAAACCCCATGGTGGCCTTTTAATCACTCAGATACTCTTCTTCTCCTTTTATTTAAAGTATAATTACTCATCATCATCATCATCATCATGGTCATAAGCAGTATTAATCAGAGATTTAATCATCAACCCTGTGTCTTCATGCTGAGCTGTGTGCTGAAGGGATTTTTTTACATTTCTTTTTTTTTTTAGGTAAATCGTCGCAGCTTCACTCACATTCACTAAAAGAATTATATGAACAGGCCCGAAAAGATCAGAGGATGGTTCCCTTACCGACTCACCGGCTGTTGTCGAGGTACCATCGGATTTTATTTTATCCTACGTTCTTTTTCTGTGAAAAGGTGGAAGAATCTTCCTCATTAAAACCTTCTTTTTGTTAGAAAATGTCCAGTGACGAGCAAAATACCAGATACCAAAGGCTGCAAGACCTGCGCAGTCGGTAAGCAAAGTCCATCATTACAAAATTATTTCAAGAAGTAATTTTGGAAAAAGTTTTTTTTTTTTTCTTTATTGTTTTGCTTTCAGTCTGTTTTAAGAACAGATATCTGTGGAGTTTTAACGTGTCTCAGAAAGAAAATAAAAAAACCTCTGCGTTTTTCTGCTTTAGGAGGGAACCTGTTCCTCTGCTGTGCTCTGGACTCCAGTGTGGTTCTGCTGCAGTGGTATGAGCCCATGCACAAGTTCATGCTAATCAAGGTAGGCTTCATTTAAAGTATTTATTTTCAAAGCAGGAGAGAAATTAAAACTTTAGATGTTAAATGTATTTGCTAGTGACTGCATGTGAAGATCAAACAGTTCCTGTGGAAATTTTGGGCTGTAATCAGTGAATTCATGCTTGTGTAAACCAATGGGACTCAGCATGGTCTCAAGAATAGAACCAAAGGTCAAATATAATTGATTTCCTAACGGTCTATGGACAGTTACCGATGAGAAAAAGATTAATTCAAGGTCCAGAGGAGAAGATGAAGAGGAGTCTATCCAAAAGAGGTTTAAACGTAAAAGAAAAACTAGACTAGAAATAATGTTTAATCCCTAAAACGACCACAAAAACTAAAGTCCAGTTGTTTTGTTTTAACCTTTTTTGTAGAGTAGCTTGTAGTGTCCTGGAAGACTGTCAGTTCTCACAGAAAGGTTATAACTAATGAAACAAGGAATGTAGTAAAAAAATAACATCATAGTTAGTGTATAATGGTAGGACTTTATACTCTAAATTACAACTAGAGCCACGATGGAAAGAGGACATAAACTCTTAATACTCTGCTTTTATAAATATGTACATAGTAAGATTCACCTGATATGTACCAGCCTCTCAGATTATTTAGATTTTACATCCTGTCTTCAAAAATAACAAATTCAGTTTTGTCTTTACTTGTGAAAGAGAGATAAGGGCAAAATACAAAATCTCTCTTTCTAAAGGAAGTACTCTGGTTGACTTTTGTCGATTTCACATTGTGAAGATTTATCATTTGTGTCAAATTTAGCTCTGGACTTTGACTAGGCCATTTCCACATCTACATTCTTTTTTTTATGGACAAAGTTTGGCATCAGATTTGTTTGTCCTGAAATATTCTGGTTTAAAGCGATCTTAAGCCACAGCTTGCTCTATCGGTTACCCCTCAGCCTCTGAGATTGACAGTAGGACCAAACATTTCCACCATGGTCTTATCTGTCTAAATGAAGTAGAAAGAGTGCGTTCCATTTAGGTACAAATTTACAAACCTTTATGTGCTGCCATGTTCTTAATGGGGCAACCCTTCTCTTTCAATGCATCCTCATCAGCTCTGTTTGATCAGAGCTTTTCTAATTATCCTCTCTGAAGCCTGTAGACTCAGACATGCAGCTCTTGGATTTTTGGTAATCCGTTTAATTTTCATGACCATTACATAAAGTAGTTGGGGTTGGCCAAATAATATTTTTGGACAAATTAGATTATTTAAAAAAATGACAGAATGAGTAATGCTTTTTTTTAACATTCATACTGCATCTATAGAAGAGGTACTATTGGTATGATATGTTTTATAAATGTAAACACTTTTTAAATATACAATAGATTTGTTATTTGCTTGTGTTTCATGAGGAAAATATCACAATTACAATAAATTCAGTTCTATTCAATAATAATTTATTAATCCCCAAAAAAGAAATGGAGATTTTGGTACAGCCCATCCAAGACGACAAAAACACAGAAAAACGAAAAACAAACATTATACTTTGGGGGGACACGATGTCCGAGGCCTTGCTGCTGTGAAAGGCCTTACCGTTAGGAAAATATAAAAGAAGTGGATCACAATGGGCAATAGGAGGGGGAAAAAAATCATATTTCAGATACAATAGAACATGTTGTAGGAGGGATGGTGAAGGAGTATGATGAGTGCATATAATACAGCCACATCTACAACAATATTAACTTTGATAGAAAAAGTATAAATCTACATTTTTCTGGAGGTGCTCTGACATTTCTAGAGGTAGCTAGAAGGATCCCTTGGCTCTTAGTATGAACATCTGAGACAATTTGAAGCAACTCTTTGTTGGTGTTAATTTCCCTCCTTCCTGACGAGGCCTCTGGATCCCTCAGAAAAGGCTAAGGCATGTTGCTGGGTAGATACACATGCTAACGTGTAAAAATATTTATTTCAAATTTTATCTTTTTAGTTTTAAATTACTGAGTGAACTTTCTTCGTTTCCATCTTATAGAATTTTGACTTCCCGCTGCCCAACCCTCTGAAGGTGTTTGAAATGGTGGTAAAGCCTCATCAGGAGTACCCAATGGTGTGCATCGGTGTGTCTCGGGGGTCCAACCCCAACGTACCAGTCGCTATTGAATACATCAACTTGAACTCCAACACGTCCTGGTTCTTTAACTCAGGCATGGGTAAGCTGATGATCCCCCATGTTAATTCTGTTGTTGTTTTTGATTCTGCTGTCACTGACTGTGAGAGGTCTGTATATGTTCCTACAGAGAAACCTTGTCCTGACATAGTTCAGGTAAATCAGCTGGACAGCAACTCACTGCTCGTGCTCATGGAGAGTAAGTAACTCCCTACTTTTGCACTAAAAACATAGAACAATATCCTCCTAGGTATAGAAATCTAGAAAAGAAGCTGTTTAACTCTGCTCTCTCAAAACAAAGCAATTCATCCATTCATTCAAAACTGTACTGTTTTTTAGTTTGTTTCAAAACATCTCCATGACAGTGTTTTAAATCCAATTACTGTGCAATTGGCACCAGTATGGGGGAGCTTGTAAGGAGTCATTTTAGCTAAACATGACCTGCTATGTTTGTGTGAAAACAGTGAGATGTTGTTGCAACACGGTTGCAGGTTAAACCACAACACGGGAAATGCAGAACTGATTATGAGGACAGAGGAGGAAGAGAACAGGTGCTGCTAGACAGAAGGCAGCTATAGTGGAGCTACAGAGCGACAATATATGGAGCTTTAAATGGCACTCGGAACTGTAGCAGCTCTAGTTGCTCAAATAAAAGAAGTGGTTATAAAATAAGCAGGTATTTCCAAGAGATACCTATTCATTCAGGTTTTAACACAAGCAGAAATGCTTTAGTTTATGTAAGATTTCCTTAAAAAAATTAATTAATTTAAGTTGATTATATTAATGATAATCGAGCAATTACAGCAACACAGCTCTGGTGTAGAAGATAAATATAAAAGTTAAGATAAATCTATATATCAGATGGTTAAAAATAGCAGTGTATGAAATAAATGCTTTGCTATTTACAGTCAGCCCATTTAGCTATAACTGTTCAATCAATATTTAAAATATGGGTATTGACAATTTGGTGCAAAAGTTGTGATACTTATATATATTTGTAAATATTTAAAGGGATTTTAATTAGATCCACTCAGTGTTATGCAGCAGTGGTTTTAAACTTATTTTTTCTGTTGTAAATGTGTTTCCGCTCCAGTAGATTATTGCATTCCTCACCAGTAGCTACCAAGGGCTGCAGATGCCTGTTAATCACCTGTTTATTAAAGCAGGGAAACATCTTAACATGCAGGACAGGGGCCCTGGGGAGCCAGTTTGAAATCAACCGCTATAGAGAAGTTACATTACAATTAACAAACAAGTATATTTGGAAAAAAAGTATTGTATCAGTATCACCAATAGCAGACAGTATTTAACTCAGATTGTACAGGAAATCTGTGGTATCGTACATATTTGGGAAGATGATTAAAGGGACAGAGTCTATTTTTTCATATAAAACCCTTTCATTAAAAAAAACAGAAAATATATAAAATTAATCTGCTGTGATTTTGATATCAGTGTTCAAAATCTCACTCCAAGCTTAGTGCACAACTTGAAAGGCCTGGTTTTGTGCCTCCCTTTCCTGTCTCATTTTCACGGTTGACTCTCCACCCATCTCTGTTCTTTTTCCTTACTCTCTTCCTCTCCCTTTTTCCTGTTGTTTTTTTTTCTCTCCCTTTTATGCTGATCTTTTTCCTTCTTCTTTTGTCCCTTTTACTCAAATCTCTCTATTTTTTCTCTCTTTTTTCCCCTTTTCTTGTCTTCTCCATGTTTTCTTATGTCCTTTTTCTTGTATCCTTGCATTTTCTCCTTATTTTGTCAATCATGGCCTCAGTGAATCTTGTGAAATAACGGTGACCAAACAGGAGTCAATGTTTGCTGCTGGTTGTGGATCACTGCTAACCTATAGTGAAGAAGGTAGTTATTTTTGGTAACTTTAAGAACAACTCTCTGCTTTCTCTTTTATTTCTCTTTCTTTCAGCACCACTAGTGTGATTTTCTTTACACATCATTTTCTGTTGTCTTCCTGGATGTTGTATGAGGACTCTTATGGGGCCCTCTGGAACTTAGGCAATTCTCTAATTTTGCCTGATAGTAACACAGCCTCTGCTGTGACAGAAAGCCACCAAATGAGATAAATATACTACTATAAAGAGTGGTTGAATATCCACCCAGAATTATGAACCAGTTAATAGAGAGGATTGGGATTTCATTCATGGGATTTTATGTAAGTTTAGCCTGTGTGGAAATCCACTGAGCAGTTTATATTATATTAAACTTGAATGTTGTATAATGATTCCCCTCAAGGAAAAGAACAGTTCTAATACATTTTTTAAAGCCATAAGTAAATAGTATTTGTTTTTTCATGATAGGTGGGTTTAATTCTGTGAAATGATTCTCCAGCTGATTGTTTACATCACTACATCACAACCATTAGGCACCTTCCCAGCCTCCTGACATCCACGTGTTGTTTATTAATGTCTCTGTCCCACATAACTGCAGCTGGAAGAAGCAGTTTTACTAACACAAGCATACAAATGTTATAAAAATAAAAAATGGGTGATCTTGGATTGTTGTGTTTTTATTTCGATTTCCTTCATTTTTTTCTACGTTGTCCCTCCTGTTTTAATTTGTATCTATTTTTCTATTTTCTTCATCATTTCTTCCTTTTTGTTATTTTTCATATTTTTCTTGTGTCCTTTTTTTTATTTTTTAGATATTTTTCTTATGAATTATCAAAATATTTAAAAGATATGTAAAACTCAGATTTTTAATAAGTTGGAGGCACAGCTTCTGCACATATGACCAGACCTTTAGTGTCAATGTTGCTAAGAAGTTAAGTTGTCAGAGTTTTATGAGGAGATGGTTAATGGTTTATAAATTGCCCACTCCCTGCTCCCTGCTCTAGCTGTACTATAAAGTTGTCTTTTCTGCAGGGTCAGTACAAATGGTTAACCTGGATGGAGAGCTGAAGAGCAACAGACATCATCCACAGGAGGCCACTTTCTCTCATGAAGTTGAATCTATAGGTGAGAACAACCAGCTGCCATCTGCTGATAAATGAACGGTTGAGAACTATTTATTTTCTCTTTACTTTAGTGGAGCGATGGCCAAGAAAATATGTTTGACTCTTGGCTGTAATGTTATATTAAATCAATGTATTTGTTCGGAAAGCACACATTTCTCTCTTCTGTGCCCATAATTGTGTGTAACAAATGTTGGTCGAGTGCATAACTTTTATTAAAGAACAAATCGGCTCATCAGAGATTTTTTTGTCTGCAGTGTATATTGAAGACACACTTTTGGCTGTTTGGCGTCACGGTTGGCAGAGAAGAACAAAAGGTTTCACCGAGGTTCTGGAGGAGATGACAGACCACAGAAAGATCTACAGAATAGTGAAGTCAGACAGGTATGTCCCATGTACTCTCTCTCAATCCTGTCGTAGATAAATGTGGATCCTGGAAACCCTATCCTCTGATGCAGTTTATTCCCTCCAAACACTAGACATTATTTAGACGTTGGTTTTTAGGCTAAATCTGGTCGGTCTACAATAGTCTTGATTTAGCCTAGAAAAACTTATTGAAAATTGGGCAGTTTGGCCGGTCTGACTTTGTCAGATTTTAGTCCAATAATACACGTTGAAAACTGTTGGAAAAGCGTTGAAAACCCAGTTTTCAATGTCTTTTCAACTATCTGAAAATCATGGCTTTCGCCTTTCACTTTTTAACCAAATGTAGACGTAGGTTTGACGTAAATCATGTCGTCTTTTCAATGTCTTTTGAACCTACTTTTGCTCGGTGGGTTGCAGCTCCAAAGGGAAGCCTGTAGTATCAGTCAGGAAGTTTGTTCAGATTATAACATGCCTTGTATAAAAAGGTGCTGTTTAAAAAAAAAAAAAAAAAAGAGATGCGGGTTGATTTTTCAAAGCAAGCAGCCCACAACCGTACCAACACTCTGACAATGCGGTGGTTCCCAAACGTTTCTTGCTAGACCCACTTTGGTTAACAAGAAAGTTTGCTGTAGTAAACAAAGAAAAGTTAATTGCAGCAAATTACATACTGAAATAAAATAAACTTTATCCCATTTTAATCACAAAACTTCCACCTTTAAAGTGTGAATACTTTACGTTTTACTGTGTAAGAGAATTCTACATGTTGTGTACACTGGACTCCCTCTAGGGGGCGTACACCCTAATTTGGTTACTGCAGATCAATTTTAGCAGCATTCTGGACAATAAATAAACTTAAGAGACTAACACAGGGGTCATCTGCAAGGAGGCTGCTCCTTCTCTTTAAAATATAAATATTTTATTCTTCTTTTATTGAATCTGTTAGAACTTTTTGAATGATCTACTGGTTTGGTGACCTTCAGCCTGGCAAACCGATAAATTAATGGCCATAGTTAAAGGGGTGTTGTGTAAGAATTAATGCCATGTAAGTTGTGAAATGGGAGTATTTCACTCAAAAAATATGCTATACCGGAGTGCGTCACTGCATAAAACACATATTGCAGGAATGGTAGCCGTCATTTGTTAAAAAGCCCCGACAACGCAGATGTAACCATGTCATCCGAAGTGAAGTCTCAACAAGCTGGCCTTTCGTGTGACAAAAAGCCAGCATTCAAAGTGGCTCTTAAAAAGCTACTAAACCAACTTAAACCTACAATTCTGGACCAACAAGATCGGGATATGTTGGCAGGATCTACTGTTTTGCTTTCTATAGTATCGAGCAACACTGACTAATTAAACCAAATGGATAAAGTTAGCATAATGCTAATTAAGGCCGTACAGTTCACTTTCTTGTCAAGGAGAAACATGGTAACTTTATCTTTCCTTTTAAAATCCTTCTCCTTCATTAGCTCCTTTCACCTGGAGAAGATGCCCCCCATGTTTATGCTATTTTTTTTAAATGTCTCTAGTTATGTTGTCTTTAAAGTTCTGCTTTTCGCAGTTTCTCTTGCTCCTGCTGCTACATATGCGATGATCTGAATTGTGCTGCAGCAGTGCAGACTTCCAGCTGTTGGCTTTGCATCTCCAAAAGATCTGAAAACATAGAGAAACGCATTATTAGTTACTATCGTATCTCTCACTTGCATCTGTACTTCCGAAATTGCAAACGTCAGGGCGCTTCGCAAATGGTTGACCAGCCTTATGTATAAACTGATATAAAATTCTTCGCTTATGAAAATGCATCTGAATATTAGTGGAGGTCATTATACACCAATAACAACACATATGTAAATGCAGTCATCAATTTCAGGCAGCCAAAAGAGAAATTGTTACAAAATGTCCCTATAAGAAATGGTACTGACTAAAGAGATATTAAACAGGCCTTAAGAATAATAGCCGCTACGTGGGAAAAACTGTTTCTTAACAAACTTCGGGGTCCTCGGATTTCTGCCCTAACCCAGCAGGAAGAAGGTTAACATATACCTTCAGAACAAGATCAACCTGAAAGCAAACAGAAAACAAGTCTTTAAATGTAAAGTAGCTCCTCAGAGCAATGAACCCTCTGATCTTCTCCCTGCAGGATGGTGGTTTTGGAAACGCGTCAGGTTGACGACCAGCTGGGTCTATCCAACCTGTATCTCCTGGAAATCGCTGAGAACTACGTCCTGCTGTCCTGACTCTCCTAACTCTCCTGGGGAGCCTTCCTGATTCTCAGAAACCGTCTGAGAACAAATAGACAAAACACCAGACATGATCATTTGTGAACGTTTGTTTACGGTCAGTAGGTATCACTGTGACTTCCAGGAGGCAGAGGAAGAAGTGATGCCAGAAGGAGATTGTTTGTAGCTCTTATCCCTCCACCAAAGGGAGTATGCTCTTTTATTTATGCTCGTTTCAACTCTGCTGGTGACACCAGGAAAATTCTGGGGATGCCAGAGAACTGAGAAAAACCCTGAAAGATTTATGAAAAAAGTTCCCATGTTAAGAAATGAAGAGGAGTGTCTCCTTCATTCCTGCACAGTATTATAGATCACAGCATGCAGGAACTGACAGATATGGCTTCCATACGTTACCAGCTCTTCTCCTGCATTGTGTGACCTGAGCTTGTGTGTCAGTGTTGCATTGTGTGTGTTACTGCCATTACACTCTAATAAAGGTAAATAACACAACATAAGCTTGGCTGTGTCTTCATTTAAACAGGTGATGGGGGGGGGGGGTATTAGCACTTAAAAAAAACTAAACCCCTTTTCATTCATTTTGTGCTTGTTGTTGGGGAATCTAAAGCTCGCTGGAAGGGAAAGTAAATTAAAGTGATTCAAGGTTTAACAGACAAACATTAAAAAAAGTACTTTACTGATATTTCGTATGATCAGAATGACACTTCAGGCTGAAAACCTTTATTTGTTCTTTGTACTCCAACCACTAGGCCACCAGTCTCCAAATAACCTGTACAACAGTAATATATTAGTCTTGCTTACATAACTTATATGCTGTTTATGCTTCCTGTCAGCTGCTCCCTTGTTTAGAGAGTCAACTTCCACACAGATTCTGTAGACTGAATGCATTTCCTGAAACATCTGGGATTTAAACCCAAATCCTTGAAATGAAAGAAACAGATTTATCCTGCTTCATTATGAGGAGACACATCATTTCTGTTTTTATATCTTAAAGTAATCACCCAGTTATTACAACAAAACCTGGTCTAGGAGCGGTGATCTCCTGGTAGTGGGATCATGAATCAGGACAGAAGCAATATTTACTTCTCTTTATCTGAAGATAAGAAAAAAAAATGTAATAAAGACTATAATATATTCATTTTTTGCATAGTGTAATTATCGCCATGAGAAAATAAGCTAGGGATTTCACCTTGACATAATAATAGGGTAAATTAGTTAAAATCAACAATATTCTGAATGTTTCACAGGGAGTGTGTGTGTCATTTGAGTTGTATTTACAACATTAAATCCAATCAGAAAATCTGGTCCCTTTAAAGGTACTTACTATGACTATAAATACACAAATAAACATATATTTATCTTTAAATAATACAATATACTCTAAACATTCTTTCTGATATTGATAAATTAGTCCCTTTTTAACCTGAAATTATTTTTTTTCGTCTGGGAGCTTTAACTACCAAACCGGAAACTTGAATGATGGCTAATACCACTTGCAATATTTACTCTATAAACCTTTCCATGCCTTTAACTAAAAGCCAAGA
>JAUZNJ010024296.1:0-16854 GCA_034780135.1 Jordanella pulchra | reverse complement strand
CCATGTGCTGCTGGTGCCGGTATTCTTGGAGGACCTGGACCACGACGTCACTTGACCTGGAAGATAAAACAAAATCACAGCTGCTCTTAGAAAAACCTTTTTTTGTCCCTTTATTTTCAGGATTTTTAGTTTTTTTTTTTTTTTACATTTCTGTTTCTCTGAAGCTGTCCAGTCCTTGCTTGAAGCCCTTTCCTTACATACCCAGGTTAAAATCAATTTCACTCCAAAAGTCTGGCATCTGAATGGAGAAACCCTTTTTTTTTTTTAACAGTAACATCTTAATAAATGCAGGAGCAGCAACCATTTAAGAATCTAAACAACAATCATTATCAAAATGACCTTGAGAAAAAGTTCAGGAGGGTTTCTTTTTTTCCTTTTTAATAAATTAGATTAAAAACGATAAATATAACAGCTGCCATCCAACAATCCTGGTAACTAAAGTCCACTGCCTGGACTCAGCCAGGCTTAAGTGAGGCAAACTAATGACTATCCTCTAAGAGGTTAATTAGGTGACCAAACTATAAATAACATCTGGTTAAAGTGTTCAGTCTGCTATGGTCCATTACAAGCTTAATACACAACTTAATTGTAATTACCACTGGAACCAATACCCTCCTCCTCTACTGCACTATAAAGGCATTTTCTATGCATTTTATTTGGATTTATTTTAGGAAAATAAACACTAATTTTAAAGATTTTCTCTATGTAAAGGAATGTGGTTTTAATTAAAAGGAGTTGACATCCATTGAAATAAATTTTAGTTTAATGTTTCCCATCCAATTCTGAGTGTGCATGCCTCCCACTCAACATATTTCCCCCCCATCGCCACAGCAGTGCTGTCACCATGCTGACTTCACTCCTCAGCATCTAACAGAGCTCAGGGAAAAGCTGCTGGCATATCTGACTTCAGAATTGACTCATTTCTTCTTCTACAGAGGCGACACGCATGCAGCATAATCAGGGAACAACTTTAATCATATTTGTGCATTTTCCATGCGGATGCAGATTCAGCCGCATGTTTGCCACACGATAACATCTAATGTAGATCACTACAAACTAAAGCACATTCATTTGTTATATCGACAGCCGTCATTGAGAGAAATGTTTCGATATGAACATTTGGGCAAACATCTGATATAACTATTACTGTTAAGGTCACAAAACTAGGATTTGACTCATTAAATACCTTTTGCATCACTAATGAGTTAAACACCCTACAATCTTTCTGTGCATTAGTATCAGATCCACATGTCCTCGATTCCCACCTTTACATCGATTAAAGGTGGGGGGTGTAACAAGAAGGCTTAATGCTGTAACTGAGTCCAAATCTTGGCTTAAAAAAAAACAAAAAAAGCATTATTTTGAGGCTGTCCAACCAAGAAAAATGCCTTTCCTTTTTTTATTATTATATCTGTTTCTCTAACAGATATGTTTGGATTTCATTTACTTTACAACGGACACATGAAGGACTAAAAGTTGTGAAAAAGTGCACCACAGAGCTGGCCGATTAATCGATAAACATTTCTTTTTTTCCACCATTGCACTTGTTGGACTTCTATAGCTCCAGATGACATCAGTTCATAACCTTTTGTTCTTAGAGGAGTACTTGAAACTGATAAACTAGCTGACTGTGCAACACGGCAGACAGCTACTATGTTATATTCTAATTTTTTTGTTGTGAAACATTGTTTTAAAAGCACTTTGACGGTTTGAATTTCACTGCCCTTTAAATCAAATCACTTCACAGGGGGATGACTGAAATAAGAGTTAAGTTTTATAATAAAAATGAGACACGTTACTTCAAAACACTAAAGGGAAAAAATAAATAGAATACATTTTAAGACATATTGCCCAGCCCTAATCCTCCCTATTCTGATTAGCCTCATGAATTCTGCAGCCCCCCCGTCCTGGAAAAACAATTAGCCATCACCGTCCTACATAGAACAGTGATTACCCGCCCCCCCACAGGAAACACCCACCTTCAATGCACCGTTCCTGCCCAGTAAACAAACGCCTACTTTCTCCGATCAGTGAGCGTTGATAGGAATCACAGTGTGCTCATTTTTCTCAAAGCCATGAAAGTGCCTCTTTAGCAGCTAACTGACACACAAGACCTGACTGCCGCAGTTTTAAAAGCGTTTTCCTCAAATAGCAGCCTATGTGGAATTATTAAGGTGTGCACATTTCTCCACAAGAGGTTTTTTTCACTAGAAGCATGTTTTGCTGAAACAAATCTCCCAGTTCAAGTCGTTTCTAGAGATGCATCCAGTTTTTTCCGATCCAGTCAGACACCAATACCTGGGGCTGAGCATATCGGCTGATGCCAGATACCGATTCAACAGCTAAATAACTTACATATCTGGCCATGTGAGTGAAGGTTTTAGCCTTGACATAAACACTGTTAAAAAAAACAGTAGCAAATAAACAGATTTAAACGTATTTTATAATATTAAAAAATAATCAGCAAAATAAAAGAAATAGCAGTTCAATGTAAAGTGCACTAGATTTGATCTTAAAGATCCATTGCAACCAATTGGTGAATATTGGAGGCGATATTCGATCAGTGCATCTCTATTCGACTGCATGTTCAGAACAGTCCAGTTTCTTATTGTGGGGAGCGTATTGCTCTCTTCAAGCACCCCATGGAAACCTCTTCAGGACTCTGCAGACGACATCCATATTGTGGTTTTCTTTGTTTTGGAAGGATAGAGCTCCAGTGCCAAGGTGATATTAGTGAGAATTGGCACATGTTCAATGCTGGATTGGGGTGTGTCAGATGTCACCTGCACATTGGCTTAAAACGGTTGCATTCCATGGTTTGACAGAGTCCTGTGGAGGTTTCACACAAAATAAATCAAACTTTCTGATAACATTTTTATTTATCGTTTCATAGCTTGGGGACATAATGTTTATTGTTCATCTCTGCAAGTAAAGAAAGCTGCTTAGAAGGTCCAATTACTAATGTCCTGAACATTAGGATCACACACACACATCAGCCTTTTACAGGAACATGAAGGATACATCTACAGGGCTAACATATGGCAGCTGCAGGTCTACGTCATCGCGACCAGATAACCAAACATGCAGACGAAGGCTACCATCGCAGCCGTGTGTTAATTAAAAGCCACATTTAGAGGCCCAGCAGCCAAAATTACCATGGGCATCCTTCAATTAGAAACCTGATAACCTCCAGTGAACAGTCGCAGCTGGAATCCAGGAGGCAGAGGTCAGCAGACGCTGAGAGTTAAAAAGCAAGGAGAAATAGCTTTACACACAGACTGAGGTAGTTAGGCCTGCAAACACAGCCTATTAAACTTGCTGTAAAATATGCTACACACAGACCCTAGGTCAGGTCAGTCCAAGGTGTAAACAGCTCCAGTAACTCCATTACCATAATTAGTTTGATCATACATTCTAACCCAACATTTCACTCGTCAAAATACTGAATTCTTCTTAGTCTTATCTCCTGCTAAGTAAACCTATAATCTTATTTTATAAATGTCATCGTTTCTCAGAATGCTTATTTGACTTCAAGTTGAAAACCAGAATTGATTTCCCAACAAACTTTGATAATAAAGCATAATTCACACATTAGCTAGAGCAAAGTTATCCTAAACTACAGAAAACTGCCATAAGGACAAAGAGTTTACTTGAGTATTTCTATGCAAGGTAGCCAACCATTTTGGGTTTGGCTTTAACAAGAAAAGAAATCTGCCAACATTTCAAAGTTTGCATAAATTGCCTAATATCAAGTGATTCCTTTGCTCATTAACAACATGCTGAAGGAGCTTCAGGCCTGATTTAGAGAACACATTTAAACGAGGCCTGGAGATGGATTTTGCCTGAATAATCAATGTATTCAAGAACCTGATCAATTAAAAGAACGCCTGTGATCCTTCCCCCAGTCAAACAAAGCCAGACTTTTTCCTCTGAAGAAAGTCAAAGACAAAGTTAGATCAGAATAAAAAAGATTAGATTGTATCGGTATAAATAACTTATGTTTACTTTAATATTATCTAGCCTTCCTGGTGGTCGGTTTTTCATTTAAAGAGCAAAGACGATGTTTATGCAGGAAAGCACTTACTGCAAAAGTGCTTGGCTCATATCAGCAATATTTTCCCATTTTAAAAGCTTGGTAATGTTTTTCGTGTATGTTTTTTTTATCTTTCTTTGTGAAAACTTAATGGACAATTAAAAACGGATCGTTTTAACCTTCTATCCTGACACCACTATCAGTTGGACCATTTAGTAATTTGCTCACATCTGCCACTGTTCTTTTAAGTCAAGTTACCAAATCAGAGAGCAACAATTTACTGAAATCATTTCTTCCCCTCATATCTGGATACAGTGATGGAAAAAAAACGAGACTTTGTAGTCTACAAAGTATTGTTTCAGGTAAAAAAATATATAAAATTGTCTCGTTTTCCACGTATTAATTTTTTACCATGTCATGAAAACATCCAAACAATGAACTTGTCTTTTGTTCGCGTATCAACTTTAAATGAAAACTAAATACACTCATGTGTGCTACTGTTGCTAACAAAACTTTTAAATAAATGCCAGGGGTTCATATAATTGTGCAATGGAGAAAAAAAAAAACAAACAAACTGAAGCTTTTGACTGAAATCAGGTTTCCAACTCGACCCCAGCAGCACAGCAGCTGACTTTTCCCACACTTCTAGGTTCCTCTACATAACCACATTTCAATTTGTCCCAGCTCTTTCTTCAACTTACTGTCAGTGGTGTCAGAGTCATTGCTGCTCGTGGAGTATTTCCTCCTCTTCTTTTCACTCTCCATCTGTCAGGGGTGGGGAGGGCACAAGGCGAGAGAGAAAGAGAGTGAGAGAGAAGTTAGTTGATGTTCACTATGAAAAAAAAAACGTAGTGTGAATGATACGAAGCACCAATCTGTCAAAGCATCCAGTGGGGACTCTTGTCATGACAAACGGAGCTGATCACCTTTAGACATTAACTCTCCAGGCTTTCAGGTAAGCTTGTAAAAGATGCACATGTTCAGGTTCTAATAGTCCTTCAGTGTAAATACATCATGCTTGGAGTTATTTATTAAAAATGCTTCCTTATTTGCTGCTACTATGTAGAAGAACCTAAGTAGCTTAGAATAAAACAGCTGCTTTTCTGCATCCTTCCTAAAAGATGCGACCAACTGCCCAACCTGCATGCCCACGAACATAGGGAACCGCCATAAACGTAACGCATGTCAAAAAAATAACTTTATTATTGCAATCAGGATTTAAATAATTTGTATTCGACAGAAAATAAGAAGCAACATCTCTGTTGGTACAATAAAGAGACTCAAATACCTGAATCTTTTCTACAGAAAACAGATAAACTTATGAACAGTATCTCTGAGGGCTACACGAACATCTTCACATCTTTCTGTTCTTGTAGTTCTAGTTTGGGTGTTTTTGCAGCTTGTTTTTTACTGTTTTCTTGTGGGTTTTCCTCAAAATATTGTGCAATTATTCAGACATTTATGTTGGGAATAGTTCCTACGCTAACTGATGCCGCAACGCTTCGAGACAGATGAGAAAAATCCAAGGGGTCCATCTGAAACATGAACTGCTCTGACCATAAAACACCTTCTAGTCATCGTCACCTCAAAAATCTCTACTACACAAGCAAATCACCCTAATTAGCTTGGTTTTAAGCACCACTTCATTTTATACCATAAGAAATCATTTAATGTCTGCTTTAACTGTTCGAGTATTGTTTTGCTTCTGCAATGTAATGTTTTTAATATCTAGGAGCTTCTACCCTGTTTTAAGTATGACAACTTCTTCTAGCTGTTCAAGAAGTTTAATTATTGTCTAGCTGTGGTGGCATAACAGCAGTTTAAGTCCGTTTAAAGAGATGATCAACATGTATATGAACAGAGCACCATAAGGCTGAAGGATTCAGTAGCAACAGCAGAAGGGACTCCTGTGGGAAACAACTGATAAGTTATGCCTTAGATTCCTAGACTGCAGGCTGCTGTATGCTTCAAATGACTGAGGTAAAGAGGTAAAACTGGAGCACATAGAGTAGCTTAAAATGCTATTGATACTAAATGATACTTTACCAAAAAAAAAAGACCAAAGGGAAATATGGTATTTATTTAATATAGGAATTAATTAGAGCATATTTTTGTTGTATATTTATCACTTTCTAGCATGAAAGGGCAAAAAAAACACGGAAACACTTCTGTCTTAGTGCTACACAATTTCAAATCATAATGTATTTTATAGACTATTCTTTAAGCTTAAATCATTAGAAAGAAACTTTTCAGTTTCAGAAAAAAAACCCAAGAACTGCAACATTCTATATTTTGGTTAAAACAAAACTAAAAGGCAAGAATCCAAAGAGGATGATAGAGATGATTTATGGCAAGCATCTGTTTGCTATTATCAACTCAAAGTCAAAATAAACAAAATATAACTTCTACTGGCGACCAATTGGAGGTTGAGCAATTCCAACATTGTTGAATGGAATGCAGACGAAGACTTTAGTTCACATAAATAAGGCTATTTTTCTGCCATTTACTGTGATTCTGGGTTCAGTGTTTAAACTGTAGAGAAGGTAAGAAAGTAACGAGTGGAGGGGCGACAAGTATGAAGGGTGTAAAGGTACAGCAAATAAATATAACGGGCCCACAGTCAGCAAATAAGAACAACAACAAAGGAATCATTTCAATGATCAGCAATAGGTGGTGAAAAATGTTAAACATTGATGTAGAATAATCTACAATCTAATCTACAAATAAAACATTTTCCAAACAATTGTACTATTCGCTTTTATTAAAAAAAACAAAAAGACACTTATTTTCTAATAGGTAATTCATATTTTGGATATTCATAAGCTCTAACATACCATGAAGGCTGTCCATATTTGGAGTAACTGCATATTTGGTCTCTTAAAACTCCTTGCCAGAGTTGCACCAACATTCATTTCTGACTGATCAATATGCTGTAATGGCTCTTCTCTAGAAACTTATACAGCTGGAAAAATGTGAACAAATCTAAAGTTCAAGCAAAACCACAAGGCTTGATCGGCCTTTGGAGGCTTTAGTTGTAATAAGTGTCTGTTTGCACCGAATTCTACATAACATTGCAGATACTTTATATGTTGCACATTTTTGAGGGAAGCTCTGCAGATCTCCATTTTTGCTCTTCATGCCTTGCACACTATTTGATTATGATAAAGGTGTTTTACAACACTCAGAATCAAGCTGAGAATTCGAATCATTTACCATTATTTTTTTCAACAGCCAACTTGTTTCACTTCCCCCCTTTATTGGAGAAGCTTTTTAAAATCCTGACTTTTATCCAGAGGCGTGGAGGTGACCAGACCTCAAACTTTAACCTCATGGCCTGACTTACAGGCAAGCGGCCACAGTCACACCAAACCTGCCATGATCAGCACAGATGTGGACCTAACAAAACAACATGGTGAAATTCAGCATCACTAAAGCCACGCGATCACCACAGAAGGTTGCATGCTTTACTTCTTCAATTCTCAGACGATATTTAACATAACTGGAAGAAAGCATAAGCTGGTGTTCATTGGTATAAGAAAATGACTTAATATCCATTTAACACTAATGTGGGGAGGGGAGTTACTAGCAGCCACATGGAAGGACATTGTACCATCTCAAGCGATGGTAGCCAATCAGAGACTTTACTTTATTAAGTTGGTTCAACCCTCAAAGAGACCAAAGTTGACATGTGAAACAAACTGATCCACAACCGATTAGGAGATTTAGGCAGAATTTTGACTTTATAAATAAACTTCTTAAAATCTGAACTCTGCAACAGCAGAATACATTTGTTTACCATTAAGGCACAGTTAAAGTTTTTTTTAAATGCGATACTCAAAGCTCTTAGGCATAGCTAAACCTCAGTCTTATAAATACTAGATGGATCATTAAAGAGATGTATTCATTGCCCTTTGTCACCATCTTGATACAGAAATATCATCAGGAAGACCAGAGGTTCTCCTCCCTGTCAGGATCCGATCCATCAGCGATCTGTCAAAAATTACTTTAGGAGTCCCACAGCAGACCGATACCTTACTGCCAAATCCGTCGACTTAAGCTGCCCGCAGCTTCAAATCAATATGCAAATTAGGTGGGGAAAAAAACAAAAAACATGGTTGCCAAGTGAAGATTACAAATAAATGTATACAAAGCAGAAAATGGCTTAAATGGTCCAACAAGGTTGCATATTTTAGGAAATATTGGAGCTGCACCATCAAGAAAGAAATCATTAAATCAAACGGCAAAAAAAAATCCAGGTTCTAAAATTCTCCATCAATACACCTCCAGACATGTGCAGGAAACTCGAGAGAAAAAAAAAGAAAAAAAAGAGGTCGTCTGAAATAAAGTTTTGTGTGCAGAGAGCAGATTTATGTGGCAGTAAAACATGGCCGTTCCCTCTTATATGAGACTCTTCCTGTTCTTTAGTCTCCCTGCGTGCCTTACACACACTTAACCACTCTGACATTTATGCTGACAAAAAAAAATATACACGGCTCTCCTTTCCTGCCTCTGCTTTTCCTATTTCAGGTCATGCTTTTTTATTTCCTTTCCCTCTTCCTCGCCTTTCACCAACCTCTGTGCTTTACAATAACAAGGGGCATACAGGGAGGCTGCGGAGGAAGGTTAAGTACATTATTGACTTCCTCAGCCTTTCGTTTCGCTTTTCCAACATCTCTCCATCCGTCAACCCCTACCTCTTCTTTCTGCTTTTGACAAGAGCGGTTAGGAGCATCACTGAACTCCTTCAGCTACATCTGTCTGTCAAATCTATCATAGGTTTCGTTTATCCCCCCCCGCCTATTAAACTCAGACCCACTTCAACCACATCTTGGAAGCCTAAACTTTCGTTTATTCTTTTTGGCGAGTGGTTAAGCCATTTTATTACTGACTCACCAGAAGTGCTAAAGAAGAAGCTATGGGGATCTTGGTGGTAAATTGTGACCCTCTAGAAATTTAAAGACACCGAAATAAAAAAACTGGCATTTCACCAATCACTCTAAAATGATTATGTAAGCAGCTCTGCAAATAACAAGAAGTGGTAATTGGAGAGCTGTCTAAAAGAGGTTAATGGGGAAGAAAAAAAACAAAAAAAAAACGAAGAGACCAATTTTGCCAAAAGTAAAAAGGCAGCCCTTAAAGATTAAATTGTTATGGAAAGAGGAAAATTTAGTCTCTAGTATACTTTCTGGAGAATTTTCAAAGCAACTCCTGCTCTTTTTTCTCATATTTCTCAATGTCAAGAAACGCAAGGAGGAGATAAGAAAAGCTAAAAAAAAAGGGATCCATCAAAGGATAAACATAAGTGTTAACTTGATTGAATGGAGCTGTAAGAGACAAACCGAACTGATGTGGAATTCCTTCATAATAAACAGAGGTAAACAGATTTTCTTAGCAACTCTGACTTACGAAAGAGCAGGAGACAAACAGGAATCTGCCACAGAACAAAGGAAACTTTGGGACTGCCTGATGATTACTGATGAAGAGCAGCTGTGATGATTTAGAAACCCTAAAGAGGCCAGGAGTAAAGCTGAAAAGAGAAACACTTGTTGATTTAAAGGTAGGCTGCAGAGTACAGGTGTGAATGCTTCTCCAGAGTTAAATGAATGTGTGACAAATCAATTCAGTTTCTCCACAGCCACGACTGACTGGAGGCATTACTAAAATATTCATAGTCGTTGGACTTTTTTTTACATTTGTCATAATGACAACCAAAAACCAACAACCGTATTTTAGGTTTCCAACTAACGATTATTTTGCTTATCGATTCATCTGTTGTTTTTTAATAATTGGATGGTAAAAGGTTCCTGAAAGAAGATTTTCTTTACAGAATTAAAATAGAGGAAAGTAAAACGTTTCCACCTGGATACAGCATATTGACAGATGAAAAAGTTATTTTTTTTTTTTATCTTAAATACGAAGTATTCATATTTTTTTTTTACAATTTTAGTCATTTGCCAGAATTCATCAGCTCCTTAGTGCATTTTCCACGTTCCATTACGTGTAATTCTTTCATGTGTCTGAAGGTCTTTATCAAAATGTTAAAATTCACCATGTTGCTTCTAAACACCTGAGTGCATTAAGGTCCAGAACAACTGAGTCCGTATCTGGCAACTCATTTAACAACAATAAGCTACAAAACACAACAGAAACAATGCCCTACAAAATGAGATGCGGCTCTATTTAGTTAATTTAAACTGAAGAAGCGTCCAACCTGATGTTGTCTATTGTTTAAACTTTTATGTATCAAACTCGAACAACAAAACTGAATCCCGTCAACCTCATTCAGCACCGTGACACCTTTAAAAATGATGGAAAAAAAAGTCTCATTCGGATCTAAACTAAATATTTCTCTGCTGAGGTTCTAGAAATGTGCATCGGTCTATGTGCAGAGGAACATAAAATCCACATTTGTTTTTGAAGGAACACTTTAATTCCAACTAAAAAAAAGTAATAAATCAGGATATTAACTCTGAACCACTTAGATATGATGATTAATCCGGTGGACAAGATGTAGACAATCACAAATATCCACTTTTAGTATAAAGCACACTCTTTAATGCATGAGACCCCTGCTGTGTTTCTTGAACTCTTTTTCTATTTTTTCCCAAATATTCCCTAACAAACCTTGGAGGCCTTCGCAGAACAACTAAATTTTCACAGAAAATTAAACAACACTAATAGTTTTAGGGTATTTCATTGTTCTACATTTTATCAAAGAGCTTCCACGCTAAATAAAACAAAAATAACGCTTTTATAATACTCATAAGTAAATAAAAAACTTTATTTTGGTCTAGATAAAACTCATACATGTGACAAAATGTGACAAAATGTGGAATAATAATAAATACTTGTTATACTTATTAACCCTATTAATTAAAGTTTTAAACAACGGATCAGGGCAAAGACTAATGTATTTTTTCCTTTTTATTTCCTCTTTTTATCTGAAGGAATATTAATTGTTCTTTCTGTTTTCTTATTTTTTAAGTGCTTTGGATTAAAACATTTGTAAGAGTGCAGCTGCATAAAAGCAGCAAAAAGAGGATGTTGATTATGTCACTAAAATTAGTACTACAACTAAATTGACACACTTTTAAGCTTTAAACTACTGAAGTTAGGATAGAAATAGCTAAAGTTGGTATTGGGTAGACATGGGAAAGTAATTAGATAAATACCACATTAAACAGAATATTTAACCTTTTACTATCATTATGGTTGTTTTCTTATAATTAATTGCTTTAAGCATTCATGTGTTAGTATACTGTCAAATAAACTCACAAAAAAAGAAAATCTGTTCACCTTATTTTAACCTTAAGTATTCTTTCTATAATAAGATATTTACCCTCGTTGACTTTATTTTATTTTTTTTGTTTACAACAGAAAAGCCCAAAAGGCACCGATTTCTACGTTGATAAAGCAGCCAAACATTTGTTTTCTCTTGCAATCTAATCATTCGACACGCTCCACTTACTGACAGGAAGGCATAGAAAATTAACAGTTAAATTAAAACATATTTACTGAAATGTCCTAACTGATGTAGTTAAAACAAGAGATAAGTGGTATTTATGTTCTTACATCTATACGAATTTAAAAGTAAAAGAACAACAAAAAACAAATGGCCAAAATGCCAGAAGAGATAAAACATATGTAGTCAAAGAGGTGCTAAAACTTAAATTTTACATTGCTGTTTACTTAAAGCAAAATAGCTTGGGTTTAAAGCTCCCTGCATTTTTTATTTGCTGTGTTATACAGAGCGAATTAATGAGCTCATTAGTGAAGTTAACACAATACATTAATGACCTGATTAAGAGCTCCACATCTACAGGAAACAAAGAAAGAGTTTCTTTTATTTACATGTAGAAAATACAGCATGATGGAGAGAAAAGCCAACGCAGTGGGATGCACGGGGGTGTTTGTACAAAAACTGTAGAGAATAGCTGTTCCCACACAGGGAGAGCGCTGCTATGATTACATACATAGAAGATAATTCGATGGCAAAACAGGTTTTCAGCAAAAAGTTCAAATAAAACAACTTTATCTAATAGCTTACTTTAAAAAGAGGCAGTAAACAGCCACCTTATCTTCTGAAGAACTTGTCAAATTCAGTGGAAAAAGACCATAGTGAGTGTTTATCACAATGTTTCAAGCTAAGGAAGTAGACCAAAGACTTTTTTTCTCAGATTACTGTTTAATCGTTGTTAGTAAAGAAAAATTAAATAGAGCTCATTTAAACCCATTTCAATACCACTTTGTTTTCTTACAAGGGTTTTCACAAGAGTTTGACTTGTGTATATCCATGTTCATGCAGATGTAGCATTAGCAACATTAGCAGTTTGTCGTGGTTTGTTTACCAAGGTTTCCTGGTCTCCTAAACAATAGGTAAAAAGTCACACAAGCAGCAAAACTTTGTGACTGCCTTCAGGTGAATCGTCCCTTTTGGTTGAACAGAGACGGATAATACTCAGTTATTTACTTTGAAAGAAAACCATTAAATGATGCTAAAAAAAATAATTTAATTCTGCATTAAATGATGTTTTCACCTAAAAGTGTCTGTATACCAATGTTGACCATTTTAATTTTAAAGATTCAATCCGAATAAGATAGCTAAGATTGCGTAGAAAAAAACAAAAATTTTCAGATACCAATTTTAACACCAATATGTCATTACCTTGCAAGCAAGATGAATCGTCACGAGATTTGTAAAATCACAAACTTCCAGAAATAAATATTGCTAGAAGCCAACAAATGTGTTTCCCTCAACACAAAAAAGATTTGGACTAATTAAACGCATTGATGTGTATGATGTCAATGTGTCAAACCAGAGGCAGAGGGCTGAAGCAAAACAAACATGGCTGCACCAGTATTTGTTGGAATACCCACAATTTTCTTTTTAAAAATGATCAAAAGGATGCCATTTTGCGCATTTTTCCTGACCGGACTTGGAAAGAATTTAATTATTAGTTAACTCTAAGAAATCAAATCAAGACTGTAAAACATCTCAGCTGCTACTGCGGCTGTGATTGCCTAAAAACTCAACATGGCAAGCAGGTACCCAATCACCTTCGAAGAACTGTACTGAATGTCGATTGTGCGAACACGCTCTACAGGAGGCTTCCCAGATCGATACTGTGCAGGATTTAAACTAAACTACACGGTATGAATATGGCCTATGCCCGGTTAGATATATCATGCATCCCACATAAAAATCTGAAAGAACGTTTTCAGCACAATAGGCTTAAACATAAATACAAATCAAGAAGACAAGCTCTCACCAGAATGAGATAGCACCTAGAATCATCCACCTCCACAATATGCTTTAATCCTAAAGAGGCCCTTAAAGACCCACATTATATATCTAAACCAATTTTGTAGGGAGGAAAAAGAAATCTGAATGGGCCAAAAAATTGGGGAAATGGAGATGAAGGCCCACTTTATGGAACAGCAAAGTTTTAGGTTTCAGTAACCGATCTGTTAAGGTGTTACCGCTCCTCCACAAGGTCAGTTTAGTGTTTGTTCGAACAGACTGGTATAATGTTGCTCAACTTAATCAAATTTAACTGCCTTCTTTAATCTAGTTTAGATTACCTAAATCTATTGGGATGACTTAATTTTTTAATTACTCAGCTAATCTACAGAGATTAAACTTGGGTTGGATAAAACCAAGATCAGTAACGATGACAGAAGAAAGATCGTCCCAACGAATGCAGTGAAACGAAACTGGAATCTGTGGAGTACATATCTGTGGCAAACTAAACAGAAACCTAACAAACTAAGCACATCACATTATGACTCCTCAAGACAGCCACCCCCGTATTCACTTAAAACATATCTGTGCATTTTCTGTGCACAACTTTGAGTCAACTGGAGCCATTTACAAAGAGAATGTAGGGGAATGCATCCTGGGAAAGCCAATCGCCCTAGGGAGCTAATTAATTGACCGACTATGACTCCATTGAGAGTGCCATGTCTGCCCGAAGGGTTAAAGGCAGACTGTTCTTTTAAATGTGCAACAGGTAATGCATGGAAAAGCTGGTGTATGAGGATGTGGGGCCGCAGATGGGAAAGAAAACCTTTAGTAAGCCGTTTCGCAGACTCAGTAACACAGACCCATGCTAATAAAGTGGGATCAGCTTTATAACTTACACCAAGCATGTGTGTTGGAGGGGAAAGTCAGGTTGAGAGCAGCTGGTACTGCTCAAAGACTAATAGCTTATACTTGATACATGACTGTTTCACTGTGTTTTCTCCCTGCCAGCCGGTTTATAGCAGCTCATTCACACTTGGTAACAATGCCTGTTATTAGTATTGCTAATTTTATCTGGTGGAAGATAAAAAAAGGATACAAAATGCTGACATTTTAAGAAAAGTAGCAGTTGCAGCATATTGTAGTAAAACAGCCCAGGAAACAAGTTTTTATTGAAAAAAAAGGATAATCATGTAATTATCATCTGCATAGAATAGCATATTAGGTTATATTCTATTGTAAACTAGGTTTGTGGCTATTTAATGGCTCTTAGCAGTTAACTACCTTCATTTCTTGGATTAAAGAGTTATCAAAGTCGCAAGTCAAAGTCTGTAGTCATCTGCATGGATTAAGTTCTAGAAAGCTCATATCTCAATGTGACTTTTCAGACTCTGTTTTTTTTCTGTAACTTGACAAATATCACAAAGGTAAAACAGTATTGCTTAGTATTCCAAAGGCTTTATCGAATGTGAGTATTTTTCCTCCCATTCCTTCATCATAATATTCCCACAAATCTTTATAAGTGGTAAAACCTGGAGCCCTACAAATATCTATCAATTATGGAACCCAAAAGCAAGATGGAAGGACCAGATACTGGGTTTTTTTAAAGTACTGATAATCAGAAAAGTTGTAGTATTTGTACCATTTCTGTTGAGAAAGTATGTTCAATGGTAATGTAAAAAAGTGGAGTTAAAAACGCGTTTTTCATGTCATTAATTATTTGTCATTTCCTTTTATCCCAGTGTTATAATAATAATTACTTAATAACATTAAGTAATGAATATTCTCCTGAATATATATTTTCCTAATTATCAATATTAAGTTTAAAATTTTGTATTGTAAAACCCTACTGGATGGATGGATGGATGGATGGATGGATGGATGGATGGATGGATGGATGGATGGATGGATGGATGGATGGATGGATTCAGTTGATCTTTTTCTTTCTGTAGGGATATAAAATGTAAGTTCCTCCAATCATTTGGATAAAAATTATAAAATCCACCCAATATTTAGTCTGACTGCAGGAACAGATCAAATCTAAATCGAACAGAAACATTTAACCAAACATGTCAAGTTTTCAATTATAACCTAAACTAAATAAAATGTCAAGAAGCTCTCTTGACTTTTCCCTACATCTTAATGCTTCCAGATCCGTCTAACTTGCTGCACCCCCATTTGTCGCTCCGTCCATCCGTCTGTCTGACTGTAAGCTCACCATCTGTCTTTCTCTCTCTCTCTCTCTCTCTCTCTCTCTCTGTCTGTCTGACTACTTGACTCTGCCTCACTGTCCTGTCTGCCCATTTGCCTGCCATCTGTTTGTCTGTCTGCAAGTATGTCACTACCCTGCTTGGCTATTTGCTTGTCTGTCCTCTCCCTTTGGACAGCCCTACAGATGATGGTGCAGTGAAACCAAAAAGAAGCAGTGTCTATTTTAGCACTTTGCACCACTTCAAGACAGCACAACAACAGCTCCCATGATGGTGATCTATTATTAAGAGACGGTTGCTGCAGAAACCCACAGAAAACTGCATGCAAACACGTCTCCTGACACGTGTAAGCAGTCTAGCTGTCAGGAAAAGGCAACATCTCTATTAAATTTACCCTGCAATCTATACACCTCAAATACATATTAGAACAAATACAAAATTATACACTCGTTTTAATTTTTACAACTAAACCAGCCAATAATCAAGGTGCTAATAAACCAAAGCCAGCACTGTGTAATAAAACAAACGTGAAAATATCCTGTGCATAGACTCTGATTGCTCTCCTTCTGATGCCAGAGGTCAGTCAGTTTGATAAAGTATTCTTGCATATAAATTGCTTCATAACAGGAAATCTTTCTGAGGGTGTGCTGTGTATATCAGTGTGTATCTAGATAAATGTTTGCATGGAGGTTTATGAGAAGTTTTGTGGTCTGTGGGGACAGAGACAGACCTGCCCGACTGTGAAGCCAAGAAAATGTAAAACCAATTTAAATCTATGTCTTTCTTTTTTGTGTGTTGTAATCTGACTGTGAAGCACAGTGGGAAAAAACAAACTTATAAACACTTGACCTTTTAGAGTATGTTTATGGTTAAAGACTAGTTTGTTTGCAATAATTGTTGGTTAATATATTCCAGGTGTTAAGAACATGTGTTTTACGTACTAATGTAATATTAAGCCAGTTGGTCTCGTGGCAGCACATGTTCACACCAGACACAAAATGTTAAAGGCCACACAGGGCTGGACGATATGGTCAACAGGAGGAGGGTTGATGATATAAACGGTATAAATCACACAACATATAATAGCAATCAAAATGCTGTGGTAGGTCCCTTCAAGAAGTTTAATTCTCAATGATGTACACAAATAAGAGAGAGGGGGTGTTTACTTGCAGATTCTTGATATTGACAGAATTTATGGCTGACTCGGGATATCAGAGTTTTAAAGAACAGTTCTCTAAAAGTACTTTTCAATTTACAGTATATATCTTCTTTTATTATTAGACTAGTGGTTCATCTAAGCCAGGCATGTCCAAAGTCGGTCCTGGAGGGCCGCAGTCCTGCAGGTTTTAGAGGTTTTCCTGCTTCAGCAC
>JAUZNJ010024285.1:0-16857 GCA_034780135.1 Jordanella pulchra | reverse complement strand
GTGAAGGCTCCAGCCCAGGGGACTCGGGGCGCACTCTGCTGGAGGAAAGATGGAGCGACAGGCTCCGGATCCCAACAAGGGGTATAAATCACTCCTCTTGTATAATCTATAGTTAAACAAAAATTTTGAACAACAGTACCATCACAAAATTCTTCTTACTGTATTGTTCAGAGTACATAAGTACTACACCTTTATCTGGACCTTTTTCTGGGCCTTGTTTCTACCCTTTAAATCTTATTTAGCATCCCTTCCTGCAATGAAGACAGCCGCTGTAAAAAAAAAACAAAAAACTCCATGATTCCTTGAAAAGATTTCCGCCCCACTTCACAGTTTGATTGTGCTTAATTCATACTACTTTTTCTAAGCTTGAACTGATGTAAATAAATGTATTTAAAAGGCTTAAATATGTCTCCCAGATTTAAAAAAATAAAGTAAGAAGTTTCTGCTTGCCACAACCAAACAAACTGTTCAATGTTTCCAGATTTTCAATATTGTACCCTATCGATTCAAACTCTGTTCGTAACCTAGGATCCTTCACTCTGGCGACCTTTGAAGAGAGAAAATTTTGATGCATCAAGGATTTTTTGCATTTTTAGCCCTTTGTTCCGTGTTTTAATAAACGCAAAGAAAAAGAACAAATAATAAAGATTTTTAGTGTATTAACAAAGATTGTCCCCATTTATTCCCAGTGGACTGCATAAATCTAAACAGTGTTGGGAATTTGGCTTTGGTCTAACGGTGAACAAAAACATTCCTGCATATGTTCAGCACCCCTCATCGTCCTTTCTCACTCCCTCACTTTCTTTTTCAGAGAGAAAATATATACATGCAAACACTTCACTGTGCTATACTGGCGGATTAGCATTTAAGAAATGTCCTAAGCAAATGTACAAAACTTTTAGGTTTTTTCCTATATTAGTTTATACACATACAAGTTTAGTTTAAAGTGAAAAGTACTTGCAGCATAGAGGCAGCATTTGGAAAACAAAAAAATAAATAAATACTAGGAGCAGTTTATGCTTTTGAATTAGTTCTTTTAACTTTATGATGCAGAAAATATTGATAATACAACTTAACCCTTAACTGGAATAGAGTTTTCCTCTTACCAGCCGCAAAGTTTAATTGTGTGCCATAAAAACCAGAACCCCAAATTATTGAGTTAAATAGATGTGGTTCAGTAATAACACAAACACATAAAACACCATTATGCATGACCTGATATTTGGATGGTTGGATTGGTTATGCTTCCAGAAAAGGATAGAAAAAAACAAAAAAAAAATATGCATTTTTTTTTGTTGAACAAAAATACACGTTATGAAATTAACTGTTCTGTTCAAAGCAGTTTTCATGTTTTAGAAGGAATAATTTAGCCAGCACTAAAACGTTCAGTTTCTAAAATGGACTGCAGTCATGAAAAACTTAAAAACAAAAACCTAAATTAATGACCAAAACATTACCAGATCATTCAATGAGACCAGATTCTGTCTCTGGCATTGGCTTATTCTATAAAATGTATATACAAGGTTCCATTTAAAGGATTGATACCTGTTGAACTTTTTAATGTGATAAAGCAACATAAAATTGTGCCAAATTTAATAAAGAAAGAAATCGGTTGTTTCAGATAAGCATGTTTCTAAGACTGCTTTCAATATAGTTTTTTCAAATTAAACCCTGAAAAGTGTGGCATGCCCCCTTTACTCTAATACAGCTAAATTAGTTAATGGGCTCTATGCACAAATCCACTACTTTATGAACTTAAGGCAGCTCCTTTGTTTCCTGTCTTTCATTACTGGTTGAGCTGATTCATCCACTTGTGCCTGGCTTTAGTAACCATGACAAAAATGGTGAGACACACCTGGATTAAACAGTTCAGCCGGTAACGAAAGACGGGAAAAAAAGGAGCTGCCTTAGGTTCAAGAAATAGAACAGTTGTTCATAGAGCCATTTGCATTCAACTACTTGAAGAATCACCAGGCTAAATGGAAAGTCCTTCTCTGGTTAGAAGAGTCCAACATTTGTTATTTACACTTAGATCTCTCAATGAATTTGGAGGTGTCAGAGGGCTGAGTATAAATGTATGTCAAACTTGTCTAGTTTTTATGTTAACCACATCTTCAGATTCAGATTGTATATTTTTCTTCTTAGACACAATCTGGTGTTTGTGTACCTTTTAAACTTTACATAGATTACATGACTTTATGTTTAAAACATGTCCAAATGTTTGTATAGCACAGCACTCTATGGTTACTGTTTCTTCAAGTTTGAATATAGGCCCATCTGTTTTATCATCACTTTCTGCATCTATTGGTTTATTCAGTGTAGAACGGACAGTTAAAAAGGGACATACACTGCAGATTTTAAATCATTAGTAGTGAATAAACTAAAAAAACTGTTTTCTATGGACCTAAAAAAGTTTATAACGGTTGAAAACATTTCGATGAGTGTAAAACTGTGATTTATGTCGATGATCAAAATCTGAATATCACAGAAAAATGATAGATGAAGGAATAGGATAGCTTTAGTTTTTTAAATCCATCACTAAAAGCGATAAGCATTTTTGTTCCATTTTATTTTATTTTTCTCTCTCTCTTCTCATCTCTTTCTGTGGCTGATCCCTTTTTCTCCACATCTGGTCGTCCCTTTGAATGTAAACTGTTATTTCCCCAATTAAACCTCAAAACAAATACCTTCAGTTTACATATGCCATTACCCGTGGTGTACACATGAACAGGCTCTCTGACTTGTTCATGCTTTGTGAACACAAGCACATCCTGGACACGCATAAGGCCATAATAACAGACACAGTTTATGTTTGTTGTCCATTTTTCACGCACGATTAAACAAAATGGAAATCACATCTCACTGAGGCCTCAGCCGTTGGATGCTTTGGCCTCAGAGTGCTGCCTTTTCAGGCAGCTTTTTTTTTTTTATCACTTTACCATGGTTATGTTGATGCCACAGAAACCATTATTTCCTGCTTTTGTTGTGGCTGAGGGTCCTCACAAGCCTTTCTCGATTTGTGTGTGGTGTCTCAAAGACTTCTGTGGAGTACAGTAAAGTTTTATCAATTCTGCACTCTCACATCAATCACAGCAGATTAGCTGACACCTCTCCTACCCACACTGCTCTGCTCCATGCCTGCGGGGCCTGACTGATAGGTGGGTGCAAGAAAAACAACAACACTCAAAAAACCCTTACAATCACTCACACAAACACATTAAAAGCAGAAAAAATACCAGGTCTCTGTGCCTTGATGACCCATAAAATAAACCTATATCCATCCTCCGCTTTTCCCTATTTCTTTTTTGCTTTTTTTTTTTATTTCTAAACTTAAATATTTTGTTATTTTCTCTTCACTCTTATGTCCAGTTGTTATGGAGAAAAGTTTTTTGTTTTTTTTTCCTTAAGTTTCATTTTTCTTAAAGTGTGTGTTGCTTTGTGGTCTTTGCCCGTTTGTAAATAGTGATTCCTTCTGACTTACTGCCCACTGGGCTATATATCAGCATGATACAGATTTTTGATGCAATAACAAATAATTGATCTCAGTGACAACAACCCCCGATTAATCCTTGCCCTGTTTTTTTATTATTTTTTTATACCTATGTACTCCTGAAGCATTGTCTTGCCAGAAATGAAAGGTTGACGGATACCTTGATGGATACAAGTGTTAGACAAGTGTTCAACATTTAAGATGTAAGGTGTATCACTGAATGTGGGAAAATATTCATCCATGCATAGGACAAACAAGCATGCACATACACACCTCCCTGCTCTGAAGAAGCCTTGGTACCCTGAGAGAACCCACAGAAAGAAAAAAGCCAGTCTGGGCTGTCAACCTCATAAAACATATACACAAAAAGTAGGTCCCAGATATTTATGTTTTAGTGTCATAACCTGATTGTACAGCAGATGATTGATGAAAGAATAATCATTGGATAATTGATAGAAAAAATGAAAAATAGATAATTTAAAAAATGAAACAATAGATGAACTGGAAACTTAGCTAAGTTCTGTAGTGGTAATAGGAGAGGAATGGTATTTCATAAATCAAATAAAAATCTATACACGCCAGTGATCTACAAAGCTATCAAATTCACCCATTGTGATAGTTTTACACAACACAGTGTGAATGTCTCAAATCAGTCATGATTTTCTTTCATAAATGTTCTCATACTGGAAGCAACTTAAATGATAAAAGTCAGTGATTTTAATAGAAACCTACGAAAAAGGGAACAAACAAATACTTGAGAAGCATTCCAGTTTTTTTTAAATGTAGCCTATTATCAAACATTACACTTGAAAACTGTGCATTGTTATGCTTTTTTGTGATACATTTGTTTTTTTTTTAAATTAGAAGTCCCCAATATTAGTGTTTTGAATAATCAAAAATCAGGAATATAGACAAATCTAAGTCTTAAGAGCTTAAACAAGAGATACTGATTCAGCTTTTTTAAATAAAAATGAAAAAAGACAACATGTGTATTACATTACAATGAAAATGATTTCCAAGGAATTTTAGGTGAAACTTATTCTATTGGCTTTGTATTGTATGTATTTTTAGTAACTTGACTCATGTTTCTGTGAACTCATGTGACTTTACACCTACAAATGAGCAAACACCTGTAACATGCAGCCATGTTGCCGGACCTGTAATTTTGGCTCAAATCTAAAGATTTACCGACCACACAGGGGAGGGATCTATGTTGCTCTGCTTCTGTGCATGAGACTACACCCTGCCTTTTCTCGATTAATGGAGTGTGAAGGGATTATGCTGATTCAGTCTAGAACTGGGACACAGTGACACCATCATTATGCAGGTGAGTGTGAATGTGTATGCCTATGTCTGCACTCGTTCTTGGCTGGGTGCTTTACTCGTGCAGACAGGTGAAGGAAGACGGCAGAGCGGCAGAAGTGGCCCCAGTTCTTTTGTCCTCTATGCCAAAGGCAAACACGGGAGAGAGCACAAGCTAATCCCCATCTCTGGTTTTATCTAAACAACACCTGAGTGTTGAAAGAAAAGCAGGAAGGATGAGAGGAAAGAAAGGAAGGTACACTGAGGAAAATGTTCTGTAGATTTAGGAATGAGTGCAGAAAAGATTGATATAAGGGGTGAATATAATCCAAACTTCTTTAAAAAACATAAACAGAAACTGAATTAGAACCGTCACCAGTAACAAAAGCTGGAAAAAAGTATCTTTTGGACAATAATCTGTTTCTAGGATGCATGTAAGGTGAAAAGTCTTTGTTAGGCCACCCAGATAGGTTTGGCTCCTTAAGTCATTTCAGGGTGTTTGGACTCAAGAGACTTGCTGCAAAGAAATACACTGAAATTGAGGTTCTTTTTGTGTCCTTGTTAATAATTAGACATCTATTATTTAAAGAAGCTATTTTGATTGGCTGGGCTAAAAAAAGCTATTTGTAAGTTAATTTAAAAAAAGCATGATGCCACACCATCTACCATAAGAAAATCAACACGAGCTCCTTGGTCCATTTTATAACAAGGTTTGGACTAGGCATATATTTTATTAGAGATGTTTTTACAGTGATTTAAATAAACAGTATTGAGGTTTGAAAAAATCTATGATAAGGTTCTATACAACAAACAATACCCTCTCTTCACCTTAGAAATAAAGTTAGCCGCTCCTTCATCCGAGGGGAGGTCAGTGTTGAGCTTGGATTAAAAGGAGCCAGACAAAGTCCACGGCCCCTTCCGCGAACCCTATATTTTTGGGGCATGTTGGCACAGACCCAGAACTCACTCAAAGACTATTGAGTACAATTTCTCTTGAAAATCAAAACTAAACTCTGGTACCTGGCATCACACTAGATAATAGGATCATTCTAATTTCAAATTCGAAAACCAATATGATTTGCTTTTTATAGAATTGTTTTGGCTGTGCAAAAAGTTAATGATGTATGTATCCTTGTTTAAAGGAACAGGCTCACATTTAGAGGTTTTACAATACTGTGAATCCATTTGTGTGTGTGTTCAGTTTGTTCTCAGTGCCACTTGCAAGTGTGGAAAATAAGAGCTACGTCATGGGAATGTTACAGAGATCAGCACCTGCACACGCCTCACAAAACTGGTATTTGGAAGACAGACAGGCAGGCTCTGGCTCTCACAAACACTTGAAGTGTTTATGTGGAAGCCAGTAAAGATGGACAGCTGTTTGTGGGGGACCCCCCCCCCGCCCCGAAACATCAGCATCATAAATCCTTTTCTTGCTTCCACATTGCTTTGCATTTTTCACAATTTAGAAGATCCTGACGTGCGTCTGACAGCACTACTCTGCATTTAGGGAGAGATTCCAAATTTCTATTTTATGCTCATAGAAGAACCGGCTTCAGGACAAGATCAAGTTTTAGGGATAACAGACCTCATGTTGTAATGTAGTAGCAATAAACGTATTCATCAGTTTTATTTTCTGTCCTTTGAATTATTTAACTGGAAACTATACACTTCCAGATAAAGTAAAAAGAAATAAAGAAGTGTCTTTCCTTACAGTCGATTCGGTTGGCTAGTGTTTTTTTTTTTGTTCTCTCTTTAAATAAGTTTAGGATTTTGTAAACACACCAAATTCTTGTAGGGATGAAAACAAACTATCCATACTGTATTGTAGCTTACATTTAACTGTGCATTTCCAGGGATCAAAAGGGATCACCAGACAAAAAAAAACCTTCTTGTGCAACCTTTAAAGTGTGATCTTGGTGTTTTTGTGTGAACACAGTCATGGCCCTCCTTCTCTTCTGGATTTTTTGTGTATATGTAGACACAAATGCATGTCTTTGTGTGTGTGATAGAGTGCTAGGCAATAAGCCGATTGGCCATATGTCTGCACAAATGAGCTCTTTATTTAATAAGGCAGGTGATCTAAATTGTCATTACTGTCAACATTTAACCGTGGTCCTCCCTGCCAGATGGTATTTGGTAATACATCACAGAGATGAGCTCTCTCATTTTACTCTTTAACTCATTACATTGTAAAATCCTTTCTAGCTAGAAGGTGCCCCAGCTCTCAGTTGGGGCTTTCCTGATGCTGCTGATTCATTAGTCTCCTAATACTTATTATATTATTATTTGTTTTCTTATTTTATTATGTTTAATTGAGAAATGCAGTCCACTTAAATATGGTCAACACATGTAAACCTGTATTTATGCTGTTTTTGAGTCAGTTTAATGATATTGGTTCCCTACAATCTTATAAGGGCAATGTTACCTATGTTACCTACGACATAGAGAGCAACTAAAAAAAATACAAATTATTTCACACTAGGGCATTATTAGAATCGTAGTTATGTTTTTTTCTCTAAAAGATAAATAATTTAACTAGTGGAAGGGTATGTTTTCCCATACCAAAATTCATAAAAATAGCCTATTTCTTTTCTTGTTTTCTATTGTTTTGTTTTTTGATGTGCTCTGTGCAAGATGAGGAGTCATCATCTTAAATAAAAGAGCAAGAGCAGACAATCCACATTCACAAAAGTAACTATTACCATTTTTTAGTGTTGCACCTGTCAAATATTTCATAAATCTTTTTGTAAAACATTTTCCAAATTTAGCCAACTGTTGTGTAAGTTTAAGATAAGTCTATACAAACATAAATTATTATACTAAACTTATGAGACAAACTGAAATTTAACTTAAATGTCTTAATATTAAACCAAACACCAATTCCTCAAAAGCAGCTGAAAGTTAAACATCTGTCTATAAAAATATACATGTAGATAAATGTCTTCCTGGTTAATGGACAGAGGTATCTATAAATGAAACCAAACTGAAAGGAATTATGTCATTTCCTTTGTTATGATCCAAGTTAGTATCTAAGGAAAATCCTTTCTGGTGTGATTGGCCATGAAATATTTGTTAGAAGTTCTCATCTTTTGTATGTGATAATATTTTAAAACCAAGTCAACAACGTAATTTGATGTTCAGAATACTAGAGTTGCAGTCAACGTTGATGGCACACATACTTTATTATTATCATTGCCCTAGGCCCTCTTTGTCTCTATTCATCCTTATTCGTCTATATTAATTGAACCTCACTGATAAAAAAAAAACCTGTAAGTGTTTGTGTTCCTACCAAAGTATCAACTTTTATTGCTCTTAGTATGGTGCATTCACTGATCAGAAAAAGGTCAGACTTTTGCTTTATGATAAAATCAGCCAATTTCACTTTAGCAGCTAATATTTTATCATATCTCAGGTTTTTATATTAACTACATGGGGTTAGGTGTAAACTCAAATTAGTCTCCAGTTAATTTTACAGTAGAGATTAAATGGACAGATGTTGTTCTAGAGTTTGTTGAAAGACATTTTACATTCCCCGATATAATTTTTTTTCGTTCTGATTGTAGTGCAGCACTGTCTGCTGCTGACAATACAACACCAGAGATGAAAATGTCAGGTCTGTTTGTTAATGACTGCATTGTCCCAGATGAGCTCAGGTGCATGGGGGAGGCAATTAACAGAAGCATATCTGTCTCATTACAGCTATGTCTTAAAAGGCACTTTTGCAGTTGAAAGGAATTCTGTGGCCAGGGTAGACTTAATTTATATGCACTGCTGCAGAGATCCACATTTGTCTCTGTGTTAAAAGTGGTATTACTACAGCATGATGAATACTTCTAATATTAAACTAGTGAAAAACTGAGTGCAAATTCAAAATGTATACTCAGCCTGATTTACAAGTAAAATACAGTTACAAGGTTAAATCGTTCATGTTTCCAGCTCTTTCTTGTCAAACCTTTTGTTGTTGAACATCACAGTCTAATAATTATTAATTGTACTCTTCAACCTTTTTAGAATCTTCTTTTACAGACATTTGAGCTTCACTTGTATTGACTACTTATTCTATTAAAGGTTCAATCATATGCTGATTGTATAAAAAAACATTTGGGGGAGCATGCCTTTTTAGGTATTATAGCTGTATTTCAGGTGTTTATTATTTAATCTACTCTCTGAGGAACAGATCATTAAAAGAAAGAAGCTGAAAAAACTCGTTTGTTTAATGATTGCTTCCAGGGTCTCTATTAAAAGAGAAATCTATGGTCTTCACAGAAAACAAGATACTGAATCCCTCGTTAACATGAAAAATTACATTAAAGTCACTCTTATATTTTCCACAGAAAAGCAAATATAAAGAAACACAGTTGAAACTTCTTTGTGTACTTACTGTGATCATGATTAGTATATTGCACTAACATTACAATCTAGATACTTTCTGGTGTCCTGATTTTAATAGATTTGAATTACTAGTCAAGGAAGTCAATTTTAATCCTTCTTGTTAGCATTTGAGGAGACAGATGATAGAAATTTGTCCTTTGGTAAATGTATTCCCTGCTGTCAGAGAGAACTGGGATTTTAGTGATTTGTTTTTCTTTCCTTTATCATTTTCTCACTTTGGAATCACATTTTTTAAGTTTCTTCCTCTCCTTTTTTCTCTTTCTCTCTCTAACTATCTGTCTATCTCTCTCTGTTGCTCAGTCTCACTGTCGGGATCCCCTGATGGAGGTTAAGTACCCAGGTTAATTGCAGCCCTAAGTGGCACCCCTGCTGCTGCCGAAAAAGAAAATTTCACACCATCCTTAATGTCTTTTATTATTTCACTCACACCATCATCTGTTCTCTATTGTTTCAGAGAAACCTTTTGGGAGATACAGCAGGTTACTTCTTACCTCTTGCCTTCCTGTCTCATATTGTTTCACAGCAGAATTCACACCTAATATCCAGGGCATATTGAACTTTATTCACAGAGAGAATGGCTGAGAAAATAATATTTATGAAGCAAGAACTCCCCTGATGTTTTTTAATGGTGAAGCCTAGCATTAGTTTTATCTCCACTATTTTCTGACCCTGAGAAATCAGATAAAAATTCCTGCAGACAGACAGAATTAAAAAGTTTTGACTATTATATTTTTAAATGGCAAAACAAGAGAAATACTTGCTACATTTTAGTCCCATCCTTAGTTAATGTGACCCAACTTATCCTGTTCACCAAAGTTTAATTATCCAATAAAGAAAAAGAAAGATTGCAATTTCTTTGATATCTTTATTCAGATAGTTTAAAGTCATTGAGGATAAAATGACATTTTTTCACTCTGTAAGTGTTATGACAGTGCTGCATTTCTCGTTTTCACAACACATGTTAAAAACAATGAAAATATCAAGACATTACAGTTATAGGTTGCAGGTGCTTCACTTCTATGACAAAATGAAGAAAACTGCAAGAGTAGGGTGAATGTCAAGGTGCATCATTGAATGGCATATGTTTATTGCCGTTTTTTTGTCTCGGAACCTTGATTTTCTTCAAAGTAAAGACAGAAGGCAGGGAAATGTATCAAGCTCAAACATAAAGAAAATAAAACAAATAACTGAAAAGAATGAAAAAAACTAAGAGTTCAAACCTGCAGCACTGTAATCTTCCTAAGTCATGACTGTTGCTCTTAAAACCAAGTGTCATCTTTTCCCCTAATACATGCCTACGTTCCATGGACTCTTGTAAAAGGGGTTTTACCACAGCATTGCTTCTGGTGTCATTCACACATTCATGTATACTTTACTGGACTCATAAATGTCAAGGGGGGGGCGGGGTAAAAGGGGACTGTCAGTGTTTTTTGTTGTTGTTGTTGGATGTCAAATTGGGGGTATTATAACTTTACACCTCCCATGTTAATGAGGCTAATTGTGAAATTTTAATGACTTTCTCACACTACAAGTTCAGAACATTTAATCTGAATCCTGGTAAATTGGTTTGCCTGAAAGCTGTACCATCTCAAAAACACCCAAAATCATTAAAGCTGCTCATGTACTTACTTGACAATATATAAAATGACAATATATACTCCCACTCCACTGTTAAATACTCTACATTGTTTGAGAGGTTTAGTAACTGGGAGCAGGGAGCTTTTTAAATGTTTACCTTTTTATTCACCCTAGTGTGTGTAGTGATCAGATTTTCTTTAGCATTGTCCGTGACAGTTCCTATTGTGTTAAACTTTTAATTATTGCCTTGTGTAGGGATTATCATGAGTTTAAGTGATAAGCTATAATATCACTGCCATTTTCTGAGTTAGGAAGATGAGCACATTTCATACAAACTAAAATATTTGCAATGTTATACTTCTGCACTTTTTGGAATAGAGATGCATGGTCTTACCTGGCTTATTACTAGATAATCACAAAGAAATCATCCGGTGATTGGGCTCATCCTTGCTGGGCTTTTTCCACTGAGAAAGTTTGTTCAAATCTCCCAAGTCTGATCTTTAACCTTGAACTCCCTGTATTTCTCCTTTTTTTAATTTTAGAATTTTCATTCTTGAAAGGCCAATATTTATCATTTGGAATGTGTTTTATAAACTACTTTTTTTGGAAATAAAACTTTGCGAGGATTAGTAACAAATAATCAAATAAGACAAGTAGCTGAAACATGTAAAATGATAAAATGCCTTTTAACGTTGAGTGATAAGATTACATTACAACACTAACGTTGTATTATTATTATGGGAGCAAGCCAGGAAAAAAACAGACATTGCTCTCCACCACTGGAAACTGTTAAACCGGACCGAAGCGCTGAAGCGCTGCCTGATCATATCTCAAAGAGAGACTGTATTTATCGACCTCTATATGCAAATTGAGTGTGAATCCCTGCCTCCCATTGGCTGAGGCTCATGACTTTCACTGATAACAATATACCCGTTTTCCCTGTTCCTTTTTTATTATAGAATTTTCCTTTTTAATTTTTTAAACCATTTTAATACCCTAGAACAAAGGCTTCTAACCTTTCTTGCAGTGCACCCCCTTCTGTGTCCCAACCAGGTTCATGCACTCCCAAACAAAGCAACTAAAAACTTTATTAGAACCATATTAAAGGCTGCATATTTAATCAAGCTCAAATAACCACAACACACATCATAACAGCAACAAAATTGAAAAATAATGCTATCCCGTCATCCTAACACAAATTATGGAAATCAAACTAGAACTCAATTTGAATTAAATTGCAATAAATTTAGACCGAACATTCACAGCAGGATCCTGGGGATTATCAGGTGCAGTGAGAGAAAGAAACAGATAATCAGATCAATTAAGCTTCCAAAGAAAGCCTTGCAACTCTCTAAAGGTGGATTTGTATCTCTGATAATCTACCTGCATTTGGGTTTTCATTTTTTTAATGTCATGTGCCTGCTTCTCAATTTACATCTGGCTCACATTTTACTTCTCCAAATTGAAATCCTAAGAAAATGGATTTAATTTGTATTCAATTAAGAGAATAGAGTAACAATTCAAGAGAGTGATCACTGGTATTCCCTGCTCTCGTCATAGTACGAGCGGAAACTGCATCTTTAAAATAAACTGGGCCTATCAGAATCACATGAACCAATGAAAGATAATACAGCTCTGTGTGTGAGCATAGTCAGGAAATAGCATCTACCTCCAATCTTCCCAGCATCAGCCGATGTTACGGTTCAAAGTCACATCACCATGGGCAGCGCTGTTTGTTTGTTTGTTTAAAGTAGAAGCCACAGACTAGCTGCCTTTTAAAATGCATAGAAGAATAATTTCCACTATAATGCATCTTAAAATGAAGCATAGTAAAAGACTTTTGTTAACATCAACAAAATGCTATTAATGTTATTTTAAAGTTACAGTTTGAATTTTATTTTTAAAAAAGGAAATGTTTTATACAACTTTATTTTGTGAGGAAAAAATGTAATTATCAGACCGACATTACATTTTTAATCTCGTGCGCCCACTAGTGGCAGCTCACGCACCCCCAGGGGTGCTAGCACTACACTTTGAGAATCCCTGCCTTAAAGAATATACACCCTTATCTCAGGAAAGGGATGTTTTAAAAGGCTGCGAACATCGTGAGTCGTACAGCTTTCAAAGAAATTTGTTAATGTTTGATGTACAAAATGTCTTTTTGTGCACAAAACATCTGGTAAAGTTTATTTTCAGTCAAAGTCCAATCTTCATTTAAAAAATAAGGTTGAAAGTTCTGACTGATGAAACCCATTTTATGTGTTGATATGCTCACAGTCTTGCCACCTCAATGAACAGTTAACTTCTTATTCACCAAAATTTAGAACATAGCTGTTTGGAAAAAATGGTTCAAAAACAAAACAAATGTATTTCAGTTTTTACAGTTGAAAATATTTTTTCACAGAGAGAAGTTTTTTAAGCTTTTTGGGAAGTACCATTTTGACCTTAATTCACATACACTCCCCAAACACCAGGTCAGCCTTGGTGATGCTGTTTGTTTGGCTCATGAGTGATGCTTGGTCACATGCAAAGAGTGAGTTGATGTGAAACCGGCTGGGCATCAGGCCTAAGGTAAAATCTGAGGCCTTTTCGTCTATTAGAAAGTTGTGTTGTTCGTTACTTGTTTTCTTCCCCATCTGTCAAATCATCTTTTCTCTCAAAAATATAAACATTTTGTTTGTTTGAAATTTCCCTCATCCTCTATGAGTTACAAACAGATCCTAACATGATGCATTTTTAAAAATACATTTTCAAATCTCAATGTATTTGAATAATTTTAAAAAATGAACATTTTAACGTCAATCATCCCTTCTCCATAAAAGTGATGTAGCACTGCTTAGGCATGATGCACTTACAGAGAGAAAGGAAAATGTACATCCGAGCAGTTACAGGTCAGAACACATCACAGAAATATCGTTCTTTTCATAGTCTTTTCTCCATATATTCTTTTTACAGGTAAGTAACTTTCATTAAACAGATTTTAGTGAAAACTTTAAAGGTGAAATATGAGAGACCTTTTTTAAGAAGACATATCCTGATACCTGTCTTTTTTTTTTCTTTGTGTATCTGAAGTGTGCTCTTGCACTCCTGATAAGATTTACTGTAGATTTGTCTGTAAGCTTCTGCACAGCTTCTCTTTTCTCTCTGCTTCTTTGTCACTCAGTACTTACTGTCACTCGGCTTCCCTTCCTGTAGGTCTTTATTTGCCTTTGTTTCCAACTTCATCTCCTCACTGACTTCCTCTCCTTCTCTTTCCTCTCTAATTCTATTCAGTAGAGCTGCACACTCCATCATTCTGTCTGCCTATATCTGTGTCTGCCCTTCATTTTCTCCCTACCTTTCTGCAGAGGAGTTAAGACAGAGAGTGGAAAACAGATGGAGAGATGGGATCGGTGGTTGGGTGGGTTCGAGAGATGGACAGATTAGGTGACAGTGATAAGCGATCGATCCCAAGGCCAAACAGCCTTGGGAGGATCCCCCTTCCTCCTTTCCTCTTCCACCCATTTCTTTTTATACCCTCCTTTACCTCCACTCTTAAGTGTCCCTTTTTTACACTCTATATTCATCTGCTCCTCTTTCTCTGCAACCTTTGTTTGCTTCAAACTGACAAGGGTTCATTAAGGATCCACTTTGTGTGGAAGTGTATGTAAGTGTTTGAATCTGAGTGTGTATGTAAACGCATACTTGTATCTGTCTGCTTAGTTGATAAGTCATGAAGAATAGCTCCCAAATGTGCCCCTAAAGAGCTTTTAGTGGCTGGAGATCACATATGCAAACACTCCAAGTCTTACACAATTGCACACACACCTAATTAGTTGGGGGCTTTTTTGTACTGTTTTGTTTTTTTGCTTTTAAGTGCAAAACACTTGATTATTAATTACAAAATGATCTAAGCATGTTGCTTTGTGTTGCTATGTTATTTTCTCCTGACACACACCTTATCAGATGAACACCTGAAAAATCTACTTCATCCACACATTTTACTCCCTTACCCCCCATGCATCTGTAGATTCTGCCTGCCACACCGTATTGCCCTAACAAGGTTGTCTATTGATCAAGCGATGCTTTTTGTTCTGGACACCCAAATGGACCTTTGGTAACTCCCAGCAGACCTTTATAGGAGTTGTTATGGCTATAGCCTGATTACAATAGAGGCACTTAAAATGCTCAATGCCTGATGTTTTATGCATCAGCACGGCCAGCTTCAGGAGTGTATGTCTGCTATATTACTGTGGCCCATAAGTGTTTGCATTTTAGACTGTTTTCTGTCAAGACCCTCAATGTGGCTAAAAGGGATGTTTGTTAGCTGAGGTAGTGTTTACTTAATGCCTGAGGATATGGAAACATACGTATGCTTTTTACCTTGGTACAGAGAGATACTAATAAAAAAAACAAAAGATTTATGCATTCATGCAAAGATGGCCACAGTTACTATTTATGTCATTAAAATAATGATCTAACACAAATGTCAACATTGTATACATAGATATTTACAAAACATATGTCAATATTGTTTTCTGTTTTAATATATTTAGATTTTAAATGTCTTCATTGTGTTGGACGTTGCACAGAAGACACATTTCTTGCTTATGTGCATAAAGTTGGTAAATAAAGCTAATTCAAATTATATCACGATATAATAAATATTATTTTTCAATAAGAAAAAACAACAGTTATTTTCCTTGTAACATGCATTTTTGTAGCTTTTTTAAAACCCCATTGTATTGTGTGTAGGAACTTACAAAAATTTAATACATTAAAATATATTGTATAATATATAGTCTTAATAGTCAGAAATTATTTTGTTTTCACACTCTAGATTTACAGGGATCAGCCTGTGGTGGCTTTATGCCTTTGTGATTTATTTTCAGTCTAAGGCGGAGGGAGTTGGTCCTGCTGCAGCTTGGAAGGGACTGCTGCAGATCCTCCCATTATAGTTTTCTTATGTGGGAGAGGCCAGTGGAAGCACTCCAGAGCTGATTTTGAAGAGTAAAAACCAAACATGCAAGTATCCAAAATTATTTTCAAAACATGTTGGTAAAAAATTCCCTGTCAGGATGTGGCACTAGTCTCGTCTCCCGACCCGGAGGCCTTTGTAGCATGTCTTCCGTCTTTCCACCTCATTTCTTATCTATCTACCATCAAAAAAAGCCTACTAGTGCAAAAGAAAGAAATAAATTCAAAAAGGGTCTGAAAAGTCTAAAATAATTTTACCTTTATCATAAAGTATGACAATAATTTAGTATATACAATATATATCAGAGTATAATTTTATTCAGTGATGGCTATATGACATTTCTACTATTTAAATATACATTACAGTGATTATAGCATGGTCACAGACTGATGTCTGGGGTTTTTTATATAGTTTTGTGTCTTTTGTTTTTTTAAAAAAATATTTATGTTATTTTGAAGGAGTTTTATATAAGTTTATTCAGGAATCTGTTGTGGACATTATTGGCCGTACTTCTGAGGCTTTTATTTTATCTATATTGATCTTGAAATTATAAGGTATTGATTGAAATTATGAAATACTTCTTTTACCACGTTACTTTATGAACAGTGGTTCACCCTAAAACCTCCAACACACTCGTACAGACATGCGTCTACGAACTTCTGCACAGAGTCTGCATGGACAAGAGGCGTACTTTGCGCAGACAGATGTGTGCAAAGCAAAATTTCTACACCTGCTTACGCAATGTCTCACTACACCGTTCACCAGGAAAGTACTTTGCACTAGGAATGATTATTTCTACAATGTGGCACTAAGCTGAGAGGCAGCGACACACTGCTCATAGCAGCATCTCAACCACTCTCTGCCCCACTGACTGGTGTGCTCACGCGGAGGCTGCTTAAGTATGTGGGGGCTTTTAGAATAGAATGAAGTGCATCAGTCACGAGACATTTTAAAATATGCGCATTCTCCCAAAAATGATGTGCAACATAATTATATAGAGTGATTAGGTTGTTTTTGCAACCACCACTTTTAAAAGTAAATTAATAATTCTATGAGTTATACTGACCTAAGTGTAGACATGATTCACAGTGAGGCTCTCGTTATATGATACCACTTATATATATATATATATATAAAT
>JAUZNJ010024263.1:0-16859 GCA_034780135.1 Jordanella pulchra | reverse complement strand
GTGTGAAAAAGATGTCTCATGCTCCCTGAACCACTCTTTCACCATTTGAGCCCGATGAATCCTGGCATTGTCATCTTTGCCAGAGCTTTGCCAGATGTCTTTACCCTCCTACTATTACTTTAGAAAATAACAATAAAGGCCACTAGAGCCTAGAAAATAATCTTTAAAATACTATTTCTCAGTAAGTTGTTTTCCTGGGTCTCATTTATAAAACTATGTGAGGAATCCACCAAGTTTACAGACACACCTGAAAAAAAATCCTGATATATAAAACCAAAGCTCCAATTTATGCACCGCCCACTTCATGACCACATTCAACCATAAATGGTTCGTCCAAAGCACCGTATGAATGTCATGAGCCAGCCGATCAAGGATTTTCAATGGTTACCGTGGCAACCAAAGCGAAGAGAACAAAAGACAAAGGAAACACAGTTTAACCGAGGTGTTGGTGTGTGAGGTGGTTAAACAGAAAAAAGTAAATATAAAGGGTTTAATGAGAACTGATCGGATTAACGAGGACGTCCAGGCAGCGTGGAGCCGATCGCTGGCTGGGATATCTCAGATCTCTGAATTAATTATTCGTTTCCTAAAGCAGCTTCAGGCAGAGCGTCAACTAATTGTTCATTATATTTAACTCCAGTGGAGTACGAGCCATCAGGAAACGCAGAGCTTTAACAGCTGAAATAAAAAAAATAAAATAAACTCCATAAACCTGGGGAAGCAACACGTCCATCATAGATAGGATGTAATATGGAGCTGCAAGGTGGTGCAGTTTGTAGCACTAATTTAGTGCAGTTCAATTCCCGGCATGTTCTCCCCGTGCAGGCGTGGGTTCTCTCCTGGTACTCCAGCTTCCTCCCACAATCCAAAAACATGACTGTTAGCTCAGTTGGCTTCTCTATGTTCGGTGTGTGTGGGTGTGTTTGGTTGTACGTCTTTGTGTGTCTGTGTTGCCCTGCGGCAGACTGGCAACCTCTCCAGGGTGGACCCCGCCTCTCACGCCCCACCACCACCCTGACGGGATAAGCAGGAGAACATAGATGGATTTAATATGGGCAAAAATCTTTCTCTTTTTTTGGCTGCATCATCCTATTTTATTTTGATATTCCCTTTCTTTTCATTTTTACCTTTAATCAACTGACTGCGACGTAAAGCCTTCTCCATTTTTCGCCAATATTAAACATGCAAAACATTTATACCTGTTGCTTGTGGGCCTGTTTCTAAGCACTCATGTAACTTTTTTCACTTTGAGGGCGTTACCCACAGGACAAAGCAACTTGAGTGTGATTGGCTACTTTTCACGAAATCCCGTTTCTTGAGGCTGTACTCTTCTTCCTACTAGCAAAGCAGCTTCAGGCTAACTGCTTCTCCTCAAGCGCTGGAAGTTGCACAGCAAAGTCTTCATGAATTATAACACAGTCTGCATGAATACTGGATTCTGATTGGCTGTAGGGTGTCCATTAAAATGGTTACAGGACATTTACAAAAAGGTTCTGATCAAAAAGGTTCTGATCAAGCGTTAGCTGGTAACGGGAAATTACGTTACGCTGGTTACCTTGGCAACCTCTCACAACTCAAAATGCGGGATTTCCTGAAAATCAGCCAATCAAAATTAAGTTGCTGTGTCCGGTGGGTAACGCCTCAAAAGTTGACAGGAACAAGCAGAAACGTGTTCACACCGAGGAGGAGGGAGGCGGGGAATTAAACCACACGCACGCAAACAACAAACAAACACTCGTGTGAAATACTGAGGCCCTGCGGTTCTCTATGACATGTGTAGAGTCATTTATGAGCCACCGCATAAAGTAAACCTGCTTGCAGGAGTATTTATCGTTTGTGTGCGTTTCTGGCAGGAACTTGTCGCCATACTTTTGGTGCATATTAACAGTGACAGAAAAGTGACTTTAATCCCACAAAGTGATGATTTCTTTCTATATTTTGTGTTTTTTAATTGAATGACACACAGATCTGCACCCTGGGGTTCCTCAGCAGTGTTACTCTACCGTTTAGTTTACAAGCTAATTTCTGATGACTTTACTAACATCCTCTTGATAAAAAAGGCCCATAAAAAGTTGGCCCCTGCAGGGGTCCTGATTGACAAATAATCTCCTGTTGATTTCTAAACAAATGTGAAACATATAAGCTGATAAATAAACTGTCGTGTGTAACTATTTCCACCTGCTGTATCTGATACATCTCAGCTCTGCAGAATGATGGCGCTAAAATTCTTAGGATTATTTAAAAGCATATTTTGTTTTCTTATACAGGGCTGCCTGCACTTTCATCTGGATGCATCTGCTCTGCCCTTTGACATGCAGCACTTTTGGTTCGATTGCAGAGAAAGAGTGGTGTTTTTATCATGGAGAGGGAGGTGGAGCAAATGGACGGAGAACAGATAAAATATGACAATGCTCACATGAAAGGAGGCCTTTTTCAAACTCAGGAGAGACATGAAAGACTCCCTCTTTCTCCCCTCTCATCCTCCCTCACTCTTATGTCCTTTTGTTGCATCTGTCCCCCAGTTTGTCTCTCCCTCATTATTGTACTTTCAGAATCAAATTGTGAATGCTAACAAGGCTTTTAGCCACATCGAATTAATGTATTTGGTGCATTTCACTAATGTGCTACCTTTCAAATGTCACCTTTTATGCTGCTTCTGTGAATACATCTTAGCAACCTTGCATTAAATTTTGGTTTGTTCGGCTCAAATTGCTTTTAGCTGTTTGACGAAGCTCGTTTGGAGGAAATCCTGACATGAGCCTCCAGTCATGTTGAATATGAAGGAAGATCTTACCTTTACGGTTCTGTAGCTAATCCAAGTTTCCTGGATCTGCTTGATGTAAACAACAGGATAAAAAATGTAAAGACTTAGAATGAAATCCTTTTAACCAGCAACAAAAAACATTCATTTATATTGTGTTTTAAAGGATCCACGACTCATTGAACATGTCCACTTAAATATGATGTGGCAGATTTTTGTGATTGTTTCAAGCCAAAAATGTTTGGAGCACCATTTTAAGCAGTGAGAGATTGCCACCTGTTGATGATCAGGACTTTAGGAAGGATAGTCTTCATGATTGCCTCCATTAATGTCTTTTCTAACAATAAAAGTGTAATATCCTGCTGTAGATTCCCAATAGATTTAACCCTTTTTTTATTCCGTCGATGCTCTTTCTCTGCTCCCATGACATTTCCAGAGCTCTTTTTTCTGTCCATTGCACTTTGAGGTGTGATTGTGTTGCAGGTTACAATGGGTTCTACCTACTGATCTTAATTAGACCTGATGTGTTGTTCTGCTCCCAGGGTGCACGTTGAGCCCGGTTCTGTTCAGTTTCATTGTGAAGTAGGCCAAGAACCGTTGGCAGAGCTGAGTTATAAAACACTGCAGGCATATAGAGCTTCAGTGGAAGAAGCTGGCAGGAAAATGAGGCCCTGAAAGTAACTGTTAGTGTTTTTTTCTAAGCATTTATTTCATTTCTCCTGCTCACACATGTGTTTGTTGCGATTATTGAACGTTACTCCACAGTTTTCTGGTTTTGTTTGTCGCCATGTCTGATTAAATCATTTCTATGGACACTTTCTATGCTGCATGTCTGTGGAAATGAGCTCGTCTGAAGTTTATTTTGATTTTTTTCTTATTTATTTACACACACAGAGACACATCCGATGCTCCCCCCCGCTGTGACATGTTCAGGTTTTATTGGAATTTCCCACTCCTCTGTGGAAACGCTTTTGAAGAATCTGGGAGTGGCGATGCAGCGACTATAATTCAGAGGGAGGGACAGCCAGTTCGCCTTTGAAGATGTAGCTGCAGAAGAAGAGGGAACTTTTTTTATTTCTGGCTGTTTGGGCTTTTTGTTCTCAGACAAATTAGTCTCTGACTCTGCAGGAAAAAAAGCAGTAAATCACCGAAATGAAGCCTGGTTTACAAGCTTGAAGAAAAACAGCTTTGCTCTTTTACTTAAGTTTTTTGCCATTGTTTGAGCAAACGAACCAGCAGAGGAAATATAATGTACTTTTTATCCTGCTTGGTGTTTCAAGGACAACAGGAAAGACAAAGCTGGTTTCCTCACTGTTGATACACTTTTGAAATTCAACTAATTCAATTGTTAACGTAATGGCATTCAGGTGTTTGAAGACTATGGAGTGACTTTTGTTTTATGATGAAAAGAACACGTCACATAATGTCTGAGGAAGGTTCGCCGAGCTGAATTATGTCCCGTGTGTTTTAGCTACCCAGACTGCTCTGCGAGGAAAAACATGGTGGACGATCAACAGCTCCAACCGATGATGGTTTTAATAGATTACTTTTCACAGACAGATGCTAATGTAAACAAACAACAATAGATGAGTCAGCCCTTGTATTTACTGTCGCCCCCTGAGCTCTGTTCTTTATTAATGCAAATCTGACAGAATGGGCTGAGTTACTGTCGTCCTTCATTGTTTCTGATGAAAGGACTAAATAAAATGGCTGTAAACTAATTTATTACGATAGCCACCGGTCAGCTCCGTGTCGGTCACCATTTTGAACCTTCGGACTTTCCTCTCATTCAGGGAAGCGTGACCAGAGTCATTTACAACTACGAGTGTTTTATAGGATGTTTATCAGAACCATGGATTTGTGGGAAATCTACTCACTAACCTAGAATATACAATCAGAGATACGTCTTTAGCAACACGTGACTCATTGTGATGGGCCTTGTTTACACATGAACTCAGAGGGACATTTCATCTCAAAGCAACCAAGGAAGCCAATAAGAATGATGATAAACATGGAAAAATGGAATCAAATCATTGTAAATACTTAGAGAACAGTTATTTATTCCCCTTTCATGCTTTGTTTTCCATACATAGTGAGGATCAGCATTTTTTCTGGTCTGGTCACTGATTACATTTTACCATTTGTTGTTTATTTGTTTTTTCTTGCATCAGTGGGAAACAAGCTATTAGTTGAAATTTTCTGTCTCCAAAAACTTCAGCCTCTAATTTTTCTACACAGACATGTTGTTTCCTCTGACGCCTCAGCGGCCAATCGGCGTTGATGTAAATTAAAACAATGCTGAACTCCAACGTTGGATTACAAACTGAAAGTTGGATTTATGTCAAACCCTTTTCGGTCGAACATTAGCACTCTGGGATGTTGGTTACGAGCCAAAGCAACTTGAAACCAACTAAACAACAACGTCAGATCAATGTTAAAAACTTTCCATATAACCGACGTTAGCTTTGGCTTTTGGTCGTCCAGCGTTGCAGCTCATATCCAACCTAGAACCAAGGGTAAATTAGCACAGTGTTGCTGCTGAGGCTCTGCCTTCTAGTGGCATAACATGGCATAACATGGCATAACATGGCATAACATGGCATAACATGGCATAACATGGCATAACATGCCTCCGCAGAAATGACCAAAACCAATTTGATCAATAAATAATGTTATATTCACCAAACATCTATGCTGATTCTATTAAGATAATCATTTCTGAGCCTAAATATTATCCCAGCACTGAGCACAATGAGTAGACATAGCGCCATCTGCTGGCATTACAAGGAACTATCAGAAGCCAGAAGGCCACTTAAGGCAGCTCCTTAATAAAACCTGACGGTCCTGCAATGCATTGTGGTAAAGTGGCAGCTTGGTGTTATTTAACGGATATGAAATGTTGAAATGCAAATCTGTGTTTGGTTACTTCAAACTATCAAATTCAGTTTCAGACTATCTAATTTAATTTAAACAATTTAACAAGGAAAGCTTTTCTGAAATACTGTTTCAATGCACTGTAATTATTGACCTTTAGAGCCGAATGTTCTTGAAGGTTGAGGTCTGGACATAAAAGAAGAAATGGCTCCGTTCTGAAGTAATTTTTGCAGAGGTACCAGGCACCTCCCACACCGGTGAATCAGACAGTAAGAACATCAGGCATGGTGCCCCGGTTTGTTCCTGCTGGATCCACGAGGAGCAAAACGTCTGTCTTCCATTAACCTTATCTCTGCCAAAACCCAGAAATCAGAGCACTGTCCTGCTGTCGAGAGAAGAACGTGAGAACGAGGAGAAAACGTGAAAGGAGAAGTATGACCACAGCAAACTGCTGTCGTCTGGCTTTTATTTGGAGCACTCCATATTTCACAGACTACATGAAGTCTAGTCAAAATATGTGTGTAGAGTAAAATGTGAGATCTGTGGAAATCTTTAACACTGTAATCACTAACGTGTCTCTGAAGCGGCTCAGAAACACCAGCCTACATCTTAACAACTGAGAGCAATTCTGTAAATCCACTCTGCTCCACTGTGGGAAGCAAATGTCTCGTTTTATGGACTCTGTTAGGATGGCGGCTGGGTTGGCAGCAGCACTCTGGAAATGAAGCAGCCAGTTAGAGCTTCGTCTCAGAGTCCAGATCAATGGTCATCATTAAACTTTACCTTACAGACTTTGGCATTTTAGGAGTTATTTACATTTTTTTCTTTATTGTTAGAAGATCAGTTTTATGCAGCTGACCTACAGAAAGTGGTGCCTAATGGTTAAATGGAGGGAAAAGCTTTCATTATGTTGTATGTTTGAGAGCTGCTGTCCTACCCTCTGACCTGTAAAACACCCAAATTAAATCCAGTGTTTTCAGAAGTTACCTCAGTGATTATTATTGTTCTTGGTATAAATACAGCTGCAGCTTCACAGCAAAAATCTAAAAATAAGTCAAATCTGATTTCCAGCCAAGATCTTTAAAGTCATCAGCAGTGTGAAGCACCGTGTGTTTTCAGCACGAAATGTTTGAAGACGGAAATGAAGGCCGTGGAGAGAAACATTTAAAATCATCATCAAGTGGCCACATCTGCAGACAGCGTTCAACGGTGCGTCTACACCTAAAACATCAAGTTAAATAGAGGAGATGCTTTGGTTCCGACCAGACGACCCAATCGGGTCGCCTAGAACAACATTTAAAGCAAACATGAAGAAAAACATCAAAGATCTTGAAATTTTGCTGAATCAAATAAAACAGGAGCCTCTATAAAACTGCCTTTAAGATCAGTGTTATGAACATTATGTACGCGGTTTTATTTTCAAAACAGATCATAAATTGAATCTGTCCAGCTCAGCTGGGAGACATGAGTCATGTTTACCGAACATTACATTTATTTTTAAGGGAGAAGAAGAAAGACAGCTTCCCTAGAAAGATGGAGGGAAGTGTGACAGAAGCAGAGAGGTGAAAGTGGACGGATGGTGTTGAAATGAGGTGCAGATAAAAGGACCAGACAGCAAAGTGGACACTTGGGCCATGTGCAGAGCTTCAAATCTCCAATATGTTTGACATCACTGCTGAGCTAGAAAGATCTTTCTCTTTCCCCCCGTGTGCCAAAGCAAACATGAAACACATGTCCACCTTATCATATCTGTGGAATACACGAGTGGAGACACGCAGAAGACGAATGAGACCAGAAACAAAACAGAGTGAGGAACGGAGATGTCTAAAACATCAGAAACTGGGAAATAAAACCGACAGTTCAAACAGGAGCGGAGGACAAGAATGTCTTCCAATTCTTACACATCTCTTATTCACTGATATCTCACCGTTTTCCTGATTCGCCTGCTGATCAGTCTCCCACAATCACTACCGAAGCTTTTACCTAGAGAGACACACAACGAGCCGCCGCCGCCGCCGCCCGCCTCCCATGTTAGCGTCTGCTAGCAGGAGAACACGTGGAGCATTTGAGGCCGGTGCACATCCATTAGTGCCCTGTACTTTTGTAGTAAGGTCATCGACTGGGAAAAAAAAGCAGCTCCACGTTCCAGATGACGACTCGGTACATTTGGAGGCAATTTTCATTGAAAATCTGAAAGGCAGGCCTGAAAACTTGCCTCTGTCATTGCTGGAGTAGAGATGCTCGAATGCAATGTTTTTCTTCTGCTTTGCTCCATCACTGGGAAGTGAAGTAAAAAAAAACAAGGTGAAGAAAAAAGTTAGAATAGACAAAAGGTGCAAGCGGACTGCAAATGCATAAACGCACAGGAAATACAAAACACCCAAACAGAACCACAAGGGGAGGACAATTACTAACTTTATGTGACCAGACCCTGAGTGAAGACATAAACTGGATGATTAGAGACAACAGAAACATAAGGGAAGTTTTGATTCAAGTATTAGCTTCATTTTAGATATATTAAGGGATGTTTCAGGTCAATAATCAGCTCTTGGCTGCTTAAAACCTCTCCTACGTGGCTTGAGACGGTCGGACCTGTCGCTGAATGGGTCACATGACCCAGAGCTGATTTAGAGCAGTCTGAGCTCAACACCAGAGCTAACGAAGCTAATAGCTGCTGTTAGCCAACATATCTGATCTGATCAGACATATTTCTGGTTCTCTGATGTAGGATTTAATTTAGGGTGTGAATGTGTCCTTTCACATGACTTCTCAATCTGCTGGTTCAAACTGCTGCCAGATTCCATTACAAAGTGCAGAGTTAGCCGTGGCCTCTGGGGGCGCTATACCTGGTGTTATAAATGTTCTTCCCTCCAAATGTCCTCTTGTTGGCATCCGGTTTGTGTCTGTAATAAGGATCTGGTCCACAGACATTAATTTCTCTGTGATTTATTCTAATATAAGTTGATGGTTGTCTCTCCCTAGTGGTCCGGAACTCTGCTGTTGGCAGCTTTTCTTAGCTTGCAGTTGTTTTATTATTTGCAGCATTTTGTATGTTTGTGTGTCACTATCATTAGTGTTTGCAGCTCGGCACTTGTGTGTTTCTGCAGTTTCTGTGTTTCTTCTCTCTAACATTTCTTCTTTGCATGTTTTCTTGTGTTGATCTCTGTATTGAAACACTCATGTAAAACTCAACCTTCTCCAACCAGGTGCATCATTGTCTGACTAGATGGAGAGTCTTTAAATATCAGCCCCCATGTTTTGTTTCTTAACTTCTTTAGTGGATCCATGTCTGGATTTGAAGTTTGATTCTCATGTTTGAGGTGTGTTTTAATGAATTTGGCCAACACTTCAGAGATTCGCTGGTGGGTTCGGTCCCATCCTGCATCGCTCAAAACCTTCAAATTTAATAGGAGGTATATGGAGAGACAATTATTCCCATATTATAGAAAACAAAAACATGCTTCAAAAAGAATATTAAAAGCAAAAAAAAAAAAAACTGAACACAAAGAAGGTTTTGAGAGTAATTTCTAATACGCAAAAGTTCAACTAACATATTTATAGTTTGCAATTTGGAAGTTAAAAGATTAGTTTTTATTTTCCTTTTTTTAATTTTTTCACATTTTGCCAGATTATTTATTTTTTTTTTTTTCAAATGTTATTTTTTTAAGTTCTTTGAATCTTTTATTTTTTTAGACATTATTTTCCAGATTACATATTTTCAATTTTTATTTTCCTTGTTTTTTGTTTTAGAAATAGAAAAAGTTTCACTAGTTTTCATTTTTTTCAAAACAATTTTTTCAGATTTTATTTTTCAAAGGTTTTTTTTAATTACATCATCTATAGCTTTTTTAGATTTTTCCATTAAAATAAATACATTTATTTATTTAATACATACTTTAAAAAATAAAAAGTGTACCACTAAATTGTAAAATAAACCCTCTAATTATTACAAATATATTTAAAATCATTTATGAAATAATCCAATGTTATTGTGAAAGAATACATTTCTTTAAAAATGAAAATAATTACTTCACTATATTTATAAATGGGTATGAAGTGAAGTAATTATAACATCAATAAACTGCATATTTATTACAGTTGGTTGCATTTTATTTGGTTCACAGGCTGAATTGTTTGGGAACTGCTGCCATAGAAGAATTTACCAAACATTCATTGTCCAGATTCGATCGGTTCTGCTGTTAATAAAACTGTTGCAGCCTCATTGTGTGATTTTTTTTCCGACACAGAAAACGTTCTGACTGAATGTTCAGGGTTGTAGGAGGGTGAACCTCCACCCCAGGCTAAAGTCGGTTGCAGTCACTAATAGATTTCCTTCCTCTGTTTTCCTTATTTTTTCTTTCTCTTTCTGGACTTCAAACAGCTTGGATCGTTTGTCTTTCTACTCTTCTTTCAAAGTCAGAGATGTTAATTTTCAAATGCAATACTAAAGTTACTTGTATTTGAGGAAAGGCTCGTCATCCCCGTGAAATGTCTCTGACGACGTTCAGTGGCGACTCTTCACAAGGCAGCAACTTCCCGGATGTTTCTGTGTTCCATCATTGTTGAACCCATTCTGTAAATTGGGATTTGAAAAAAAAATGTTTTCTAGAAATAAAACTTTAAAATAGGTTTTTAAAGGTTTTAAGAAAAACTTTGCTTTTTTCTCAGATTTCATTATTTTAAATGTATTTTTTACAAACATTTTTTTCTCTCATTTTGTTTTCAACATTTTTCAACCAAGTTTATATTTAAATTTTTAAAATCAAATTTGGAGTGTGTTGTTTACAAATTGTTTTTCATAGAAACTCCTTCCAAAAAAGACATTTGAAAAAAATGTGAGGAAAAAAAAAAGATTCCAATATTTTTTAGAAAGAACAAAATCCAAGAATGTCAAAGTTACTCTCAAAACATTTTTTTCTCCATAAAATGTTTTTAAAATTCAGTCGAGAAGGCATAAACTGCAGCACAGTGAAAGATGTGGGAACTGGGCGTGATTGCAGCGGCACACTGGAACTCACAGCAACAAAAACAGGGTGAGTGAACGCCATCATAATTTTTGACTAGAAAAACAAGGTATGCTTCTTTTTTTGAACTTTAATCAGAAATGAGAAGTTTTAAGTCCAATAGCTTTTAGAACACATAACTGTCTGATACAAAACTGATGCTTAATCATTATTCTAGAGTTAAAAGAAGAGACAGGCTGGTTTTAGCAAACTTCAGTGCATTTAAGATTTTTTAATAATGAGGAAAATGATGATTTATTTTCTTCATCCACTATAAGGAAATCATTTATGTAATTTATGGTTGTTTGATGAGCGAACCGTCGTGTGTTGGAGGAGTGAGTCAGCAGACAGTAGCTGACCAGGGTGAAGCTGCTGACATCAGTTTTTCTTTGGTTACATCACATCTCTGGCTAAGCCAATAGAAAAACTCAGATGCAGGAACCCCTTATCTAACCTGAAGAGGCAGTTTTAGACACAAAAGTTGGATTTCTAAATTACAGAGCAACAATGCAATAACTAAATAATGTCTGGACATGCAGCAAAAAAGTAAATTAAAAAAATTTTAGGGGTGAGTCGGCCTTTAAGAAACTGGTAAAAAAGTAACTAAATAACTGTAGTTTATTCCAACGGACCTGTACAGTAAAAAGTGTTTAATTTTTCTCCCCATGTTAAACAACTTTTTGCTCTTTTTGAGGATTTATTGCCTTAAATCAGACCAACGGGGATCCTCCAGAGTTTTGACTTCCACTAAGTCTACAGCTTCTGTGACAAACAAACTATCAGCTGTCTTTTGAAGGCTATGACCTATGACCTCATACTAAGACACTTGTGATATGTAACACAAGAGCCTAACCGCGGGATATTGACAAATGTCATTAAGGCCAAAAGCTCATTGTCTGACTGTAATATTCTTCAGTAAGCTTCCCAGAGCTGCCGCAGAATCATCAAAATATACACAAGCATAGAGCGCCGAGGCAAGAACCTTAACTCTGTGTGTTCTCTGAAAACATGAACGCTCCCTGTTCTTTATTTGGATAGCTTCACAGTGGGATCTCTGATTATTTTTGCCTTTAAGTGCCCAGCTGTAATCAAATCCCAACTGAAATATTGACTTTGCTGCCTGTACCTTTCTGCAGAGCGTTTTCACTCTGCCCGCCCTAACTTTCATCCTATGCAGGGACTTTAGCGAAGATTAGGGAAAGCTATGCAAATGACACGGCTCCTGCAGAGTCAGGCAAAGTGTTAGACCCTAAAGAAGAGGGACCGGGAGTCTAGAGTAAAGAAAAGAAAGTGGGGAGGAGCTAAAAGAAAGATCGCGTCCTTGGGAATTTCCCCTTGGAAATCTGTGGATTATCCCAGTAGTTTTAATGAAAGTTGTCAGGATTAGGGAATGCTGAAATCCAGCAAAGCCTGCGCCGGGGTAAAGACAGGGACGGGGCCCCGGGGGACGAGGGAGTGAAGTAAAAACATGGAAACTATTAAACTAGATCTTCTAATTGGAGATAAGGGTTTTCATACAGGGGCTCAGAAACTGAAGCTTTGATGTGGTTTGTGATGAACAGATTACAAGATGGACGAGTTAGTGATGAAGAGGAGATACAGTAAAGACTTCCTGCTAAAAACGTCCTTCCACAGTGGGTAAAAAAAACTCTACCAATCCAGCTCTACCGATGATAGAAAAGAAAGACCCTCTTTCTACTTTCGATGTCACATGTATCTGAGAAATAAACAGAAAGTCAGAAAAATATGATTCAGGAAAAAAAGTGCTTCAACAACCAGGTTGTAAAAGATTTCACACCATTAAACTACATGGATCTTTTTAGCTTTTTAAAAATACCTTTTGATTCTGTGCGATCATCCAGTCTCTGTGTACAGACTGTTTGCCCTGGAGGCAGGTTTTCCTCTGGGGGAGGAGCAAAAACACATTTCTATTCTTCTGATGGACATCAGCAACATTTTTAATTGGTCTAAGTGTGAAGAGTGAAGAGAATGTGATCCATGAAAAGTAATTTGTTAAAAATGCAGTTCATAAAACTCCATATGAAAAAATAGAAATAAAAAAAATATATTAAAAAAACTAAAAGAAAACAAAAAAACCCATCGAAGTTACAATCAAGACCTCTTTTTGATGAAGACATTCTTTTAAATATTATTTGTACTTAGATTTACCAAACATGCTCTTTGCATCAATGATGGAACAAAATTCACTCCATAGCAAGAACAAACTTTAAGCAGAAGCCTCTGATTGGGTGAAGAAACATCTAGTGCCCGCCTACCAAGGTTTTAGCCAATCATGGTTATGTGACAGTGGGGTCCTGTCACTAGGACTCTGACTGATCATGCGCCTTGGCTACTTGGCCAGGGGGACATCCCTTTGGCTGACTCGGTGACGCGTGTGACTTTCACCCGGGAGTCCGGGGATCGAACCCCACTCGGGCCGTCTGTAGTGTACCTTGCCACAGTTAGACAGAGAAAATACCATAAAAACCCACAGCAAGTTGTTTCTGTAACACTCTGATTCTGACCGAACAGATGTGTAGCTACAGCTACGTCTCCTGCTGTGTTTCCTTCCACTCAGCAGCTCATGCTTTGGTCTTTATCTACCAACTTAAACAATAAAACTGCGACATGATTGGCCGAGTCTGAAACGGTCGCAGTGGAATCGGTATATGTTTGTGAGTTTAGGTAAAAGCATGAAATCAACAGATGGAGGATTTTTTAAGAGAAAAATGAAACTTTAGAATATGTCGCCACTCCTCCAGATGATGATCGATTTAGAGGAGATTTGCACAGACGACCGAATGAAAAAATGTCTCAACAAAAGTTTAATTTAGGGCTGTACAGTGGCACAGTGGTTAGCACTGTTGCTTTGCAGCAAGAAGGTTCCGGGTTCCGCCTTAATGTTTTTCAGGATATATACTCTTTTGATTCTTTATCACACATCATAAAACCCCAACATTTAAACTCACAGATTTCTAGACCCTTTCTATGCATCGTCTAATGGCTCTCAGACAGAAGAAGGCATTGCGTCAGTCATACTGATCAGCCACGGCATCACCTATTCCACCCGACGCTCCCTCTGCCGCTCTCATTCCGCCTCTCCTCCTCCCTCCGTTGTGAGGCGGTCACCTCGGTGTCGGCTGTGATGGCTAAGTGGGAGCTTGAGCACTTCCTTAATCAATCTGGATAATAGAGTGGGGCTCACCAGCCTCACACACCACTCAAAGACCCGCCAGCTCTCATTCTGAGTTATTCTCTTAGTTCATCGAGGCCTTGAGCTGTCTCTCATACGGCGTGGAGAAGGAGGTAAACAAATTTAACACATCTATGAGGATAGACGTGCACTGGCAGGAAAAAAACACATCAAAAACAGATTAGAACAGTGGTGCGTAGATTTGCAAACACAGAGAAAATGATAAATGGCTCGAGGCGCCGTAACGTGTCGCCCTCCCAGGGGGGATATAAGCAAACAGCTGGGAATGTCACACATGAACTCTCTACCTGGCAAACCAAGACCGAGGAAGATGAGGGTGAATGCCTCAATGAGCTCTGCCTAAACAATCTACTGCTCTGAAACTGCATTTTAAACATGTCAGTCAGGTAAAAAGTGACTATTAATGCAGTGATGATGAAGGTGCTGATCAACGTATGAAAACCTTCATGCTGCCAGTCCTGGACCCAAATGAAGACGCTACCCCGACCGGGCCTATCAGCACAACCCGAACCGGACATCAGTATCCGACAACATCTGCCCAGTTTTCTCAGTATACGTCTCCTTCTTCGTCCGCCTGTCAGTCTGCTTACATGGGCCAACTCGTTTCTTTTCCAGTTTTCTTTCAACAAGCATCTCTTTTCTTCTCTATTGTTTCATCTCCATCCCTCATCTCACCCACTGACCCTCTCCAAATGTCCTCAAGATGTTGCTGCCACTCATTTGCATTCAGTTAGGTCTGAAGTAAACACACAGAAAACCTTAGTCTTAGTAATGCCGACCATATTCCTGCATATGAGTCCAAAGGAGTTGGCTGACCGAAAGCTGACTTTTTTAATGTCCGTCTTGGAACAGATTTTGGCATCAAAGTAGGTTTAGCAATGCTTTAATAACCTATAGAGGTCCGTAATGTTTTCAGTGTCCATGTTCCATAATTTAATAAGTCACTTAAAAGAGAACAGCTGGTTTAGATATGTTATTATAAACAAACCTAATTTCCAGGCTTCTTTTGTGATAGATCCCAGTATCTCTGTAAAAACCCAACCAAACAGCCATCTGTCCGTCCACATTGTCCGTTCTTTAACAAAAGCTTCAGGAGGCCTGTGACTAGAATCTGCTTCATTGGGGTGAGCATCCTTCAGGTGACAGCATCACGCTGGGTTTGCGTTGATGATGTCACCAGTGTGGCAGAAATCAGGCAAGTAAACAATGGAGAGCAACATGGAAGGGAGCCAAGGTGTGGTGTGTCCGTCCGATCCCCTCCCACCAGCACTGCGCCATGTTTATCAAATGCAAACAGAGTTTTTTTGTACGTTAGATCAGATGTGAACCGTTTGAAGGTGATTTTCCACTCTGGATCCCACTGAAGGCCGTTTGTTAATCGGTTTCCACTGGTTTTTCGGCCAGTGGAAAGGGGTAAGTAATCAAGCAAAATAAATGTAGGTCTACAGTTTACTTCAACAGTTGATCAGAGATTCGTTGATTTAGCAAACAATAGCGTTTCGGTTAACTGCCTAAACAACCCAAAGCAGGGGTGTCAAACTGGTTCCAGAAAGGACCGTGTTGCTGCTGGTTTTCTTTCCACCCAAGGAGCAGCAACCAAACTCCATCCATCTCATCAAGTCATCAGGTTAAGACTAGACTCACTGGTGTTAATTTACCCAACAAGCATTTTACCATGAAAAAGTCAGATTCCCAGGCTATGACTTCTTTATATCATTTTCAGTTTGAAGCGTGTAGTTTGGTTTTTTCATTCCAAGGGAATGTGAGAAGTATGTTCCAAAACCGCCCAAATATCTGTGCAGGTACAGTAGTTCCACCAATAGATTTAATTTTGGATGAATGTTATGACTAAAAGCATCGCCCTCATACCTTACTACTGTCCTGCTGCTTCATGCTTGTTTCTGTTTTTAATATCAGGATTCAAAGGCAGTCATGCATGGGTAAAACTGAAGGAAAGTTCTGGTGCTGATTGGCTACCTCTGCTGCCCCTTCCTCTAATCACGCTCCCGGTCCGCACCCCGCTGCATGCCAGCCTCACTGCTCCCCTTCAAGGGAGGAATTCTCCCTGTAATCCTTCCCAGCTGTGCCAGATTGCACGGTCAATTAAAGAAAAACTGTTTGGCTCTCGCCCCAAACCAGCCGACCACATGTTGCAGCCCTCGGCTCAGCCTCCATCCCCACTGGGACCTCACCTATGCGGGGTAAGGGGTCACAGCGCCTGTCGTTTTCTTCCTCAGTCGAGTTGATAGAAAAATACAGGGACTACAGACGAACAGAACAATTAGCCCTTCCCTGGACGCCGGCAGCCTCCCACAAGGTCAACGAGGCTACATCCCACATCCTCACCTACAGTAGAGAGCAGCTGTCAGTGAGGTGATTTACCTCTCCCTGCTTTCACCCTGTGACATGCTGATCATTTTATGCAGTTCTTTACTGCTAGAGAGGGGGTGGAGGGTTGAAACCACAGTGGTATACTGCACTATTATCTTGGAAAGTTGTGGATGTGAGGATGTCTTGGAATGCGCATAGCTGGGAGCTGAGTACAAAAAAAATAGAGGTCAGGCATTTAAACAAGGTCATAAATTTATAATCATGTTCCTCCAAAACCGATGGTGAAGGAAAAATTAGATTGAGAAAAACAAACAGAGGTCAGCAGATCAGGGTCATTTCTGGGCGGCGGCCTTCTAGGGACTCCAGGAAGTGCATCCAAGTCATCTTCAGCGAGTTTGTTTTCCCTTCTCAGCAGCAGCCCCCTGACACCCGGGGACGTGAAATTAAAGCTTTCTTCCCAAAACACAAAGCATAAACAGGAAATCTAATCACAGCGACACAAAAATGCAGAGAGAGATAGAGATAGAGAGAGAGAGAGAGAGAGAGAGAGAGATAGAGAGAGAGAGAGAGAGAGAGAGAGAGATAGAGAGAGAGAGAGAGAGAGAGAGAGAGAGAGAGAGAGATAGAGATAGAGATAGAGATAGAGAGATATAGAGATATAGATAGAGATATATAG